>JAVBJF010000756.1:0-59702 GCA_033439095.1 Pseudococcus viburni | reverse complement strand
CAACGCTAAAGGAAAGTTTTTTTTCTTTTATCTCGAAACCTTTTTTCTGTTTGCTTTTTGGGGAAAGATTCTTAAAATTATCCGTTTTTTTCATTTGTTTTTTTTTGAATGTTTGCAGAAACAAAAAAAAATGCCCCCCTCCAAATGTAAAAAAATTCCCCGAAAAAATTTTTTTTTTGGGTTTTTTTTGGTTATTTTTTGGTCTTTTTTGGTCACTTTTTAAAATCACTTTTGCTAAAAAAAAGTTACTAAAAGTTTAATTTTTCTTCAAAATTCCTAAAAATGCTGTCGGTTAATAGACTTCATCTCGAAACAAGAGGGGCCCATTTTTTCGACGCATTTTTTCTGTACTTTTTAATTTTCAAATTTTTGTTTAATTATTTTTTTACTCCCTTTGGGGAAATTTTTTCATTTTCAATTGAAATTTGGTCCTTTTCCCCAATTTTTTACAAAAATTACAAACTTTTTTTTTCCCAAATTTTTTTTGGTTGAAAAAAATCCTACAATATCAAATATCGTGTATCTTCGGGGCAAGTCTTTTAAATTTTTAGTAAGATTTCGGAAAATTATCACTTTTTTCCCTTTTTGGGTTAAAAACCTTAGTCAGGGATTTTCAACGTAATTTTTTGTCGAGTGCAAAATTTTAACTTGAAAAAACGAATTTTCAGAAAAAAGCCAAATAAAAAAACCAACTCTTTTGGGGTTCGCGGGTCAAAACCCCGTTTAAAAACGCGAAATTTTTTTCAATTGGAAATTCATTTTTTCATAATTTAAAAATCGGGGTTTTTGGGGTTTCAAGTGACTCACTGGTGGAAAATTTTCTCTCATTTTTGTTTCTATTAATGAAAAACAAAAAAATTGTGATTTTTCCCAAAGGAAAAGAATAGTAAGTCAACTGACAGTCAAGCGATTCCAAAATTTGCTTTCCAATTTTGCAATTGCTACATAACGGATTTTTGAAACATTTTAAAAAATTATTTTAAAAATAGAAGGTAAATTCCCCGGCGCAAAAATAAAAAACCGGAGCCAGCGAAACCAAAATTTTAAACGCCACCGAAATTTTTTTGGGGCCCCCCGGTGGGGACCGAGGGGGCGGAAAGGGGCGGGGAAGATGTAGAAACCAAATCGAACTTTTTTAGTGCTTTTTATGTCTCACGCCATTTTTACTTGCCTAAAACACAAAAAAACCGTGTTTTTTTTTCAAATGTCAATAAAATTTTAAAAGTTTTTTTTAAAAAAATTTTTTTAAAAAATTATGATTGATTTTTCTTAAAAATGCCACGACTAAATTTGATACACAAATGGACAAAGGCGGTTTCCATCCGTTTCCCTTCACTCTAAATCCTTTTTAAAAAAACTTATCGATTTTTTTAAAATCTATTTTAAAATTTTAAATTCTGCGGCCGTCGTCTTTTTCGAACATCGATTCATTTATACTTTTTTGTCGAAAAACGTTCATTTTTTTATAGAATTTTTAAAAAATTTAATTTAATTTAAAAAAATTTTCACGTGAATTAAAATTAACAAAAATTTTTAAATTATTGTATCACCCAAAAAAAAAAAAATACTTTGCTTCCCTTTTCTTAAAAAATAGGCCACCCCTTTGTAAATTTTTAAAGAATCCCCTACCTGCATTTTGTTTTAATTTCCATTTTTTTTTTCTTCGAAATGCTACGGGGGTTTTTAAAATACCTTTTGATTTTTTTTTTTTGTGATAACCAAATTATGGTTTTGCGAAGAAAAATCCTCTATATTTAAACAAAACCCTGCAGGTTTTAAACCAGTATTTACTCACTTTTCACCCCCATTATCGCGGTTGAAAGAATTTTGAATAACCAAAACGTTTTTTCCCCCTTTTTTTTTTGAAATAATAGCGCGCATTGATTTTATCTACGAATATTACTAACCGAATACAAAAGGGACGAGTTATTTTATCCAAAAACTATACGCGATGTTTTGGTAAAAAATGAAGATATACATATACTCCTCATTACGCTTAATTTTTTTCAAGGAGCAGTAAAAAAAAGACAATATTTGTTTTTTCCCAAATACTCAAATAGAAGATGAATTCCGCAGTACTACATAATATCACTGTTTGTTCTTTTATTTACAATTGAACGTTTTTAATATTTTGGGGATTTTTTTTTTCCCTTTATTATCGAATACGGATTTTTGTGTAAATACTAATTAAAAAGGAAAATTCAAAACGTAGATATGTAATGATTACGTAGGGGTAGCTCAAAGGGTACGTCCAGTAAGGTGCTGTTTCTTAGGGGAGAAAATTGAAAAACACGCAGCAGCGTGGTAGGGGGGGAGAAAAATTCGAGTCGACGATTTTTGGTGGTCACTCCGAGATGTCCCTTGTACGTCAAAATTGAACGGGTTTTTAAAAGGGGTTAGTTTACGTCTTGCCCAAGATAAAAGGGGTCGCTTTGAAACACGTCTTCAAAGCAGAGGATTGCCAAAGGGTTTCACGGGTGGACCAGATCGGGGATATCAAACCGCACAATACCCTTCCTGAATAAACTGCAGACGACCGCGACCCGACGACGTAGACGTCCCGTACCGTTCACCAACGTAAATACCGAAACTTGGCACTCCAAACCACCCTAAAAAAATCAAAAAAACCGCTTTTTCTTCCCCCCCGGGTATAAGCAGCAACGTTGGAAAACTATTACACGTCTGGGGCTATTTTAAGAAACCGTAATTAATTAGACGAAGCGAAAATCTGCTTTCCCCATAAGTGGGGGGAATTTTTTAAAAAGGTGTTTAAACGAGGGAAACCCCATATTGATGAAATATTTAAGAGGCGAATTTTTTTCTTATAGGGAAGGTTTTATTACCGCAGTGAAAATTACGTATGGTGTTGTCTCGCCTCGGTTTGGGGATGTGAAAGGCTAGAAGGGGAATTTTTTTGTTCTTTGTTGTCGGCCCTCAAGGCTCAAATTTTGGGGCATGTGAAATAACTGGAAGGATTTTTTGAGCTTTTGTAATTTTTTTATATTCGTAGAATAAAATGTGACAAAAATTTTATTCAGTTTATAAAAACCCTTCAATTTTAAAAATTTTGTAAAATTTTAATGAAAATCTCGAAAACGTAAAAAAAAAAATTTTTTTTTTTCAAAAAAATTTTGAAAAATTTTTAAAAAAAGGAATGTAAAAATTTTCTTGAAAAGACGAAAAAAATAAAAAAAAATCGATGAATTTTTAAAAACTTCTGAAAAACATTACAAACTTGAGGGACTTGGAAAAAAAATAAATATTTATTTAAAAACGAAAAATCCAAATAAATTCGGTTTTAAAAATTTTTAAAACTCGTAAAAATCTTTGAAATTTAAAAAATTCAAAATATTGAAAAAAATATCGAGTGGGGAAAATTGAAAAATATTTTGAAAAAAAAAAAAATAAATTTTTTTTAGAAGTTTAAAAAACCAAATGTAAATTTTTTAAAAATTTTTTTTAAAATGTTTCCAAGGATTTAAAAATTTGTTAAATTTTTTATTTAAACTTTTGAAAATTGCTGTTGGAAGTTGCAAAAATTTTGTTGAATCGTCTCAAAAGGGGCCCGATAATTTGTTGATTGTAAATTAAATACCCAAAAAAAGTTTTGTAAAATTTAGCTGATATTGCAAAAATTTCCCAAGTATTGCAAAAATTCCAGCAACATCGTCAAAAATTTGCATAATATTCCAAAAATTCTTTGAAAAATCAAAAAATTTTTTTAAAAAATTTAAACTTTTTCTCCGAAAAAAACTTAAAAAAGGGGAAAAATTTTTTGAAATATACTAAAAATTAAATTTGTAAAAAATTATTGAAATTTAAAAATAAGTTTTTTTTAAGGGGCCCAAAAATTTTTTTGAATGTTTTTAACCAAAAAATTTGGGTTAATTTAAATGGCCCAAAATTTGGGTAAAAATTAAATTTTTTTTTTTCAAACTTTTTTTATAAATTTGGAAACGTTTTCTTTAAAGTTTTTTAATTTTTTACCCGATTAAAAATTTTTTTTTTTTAAATTTAAAAACTTTTTAATTTTTCCCAAAAAATTTTTTTTGTAAACTTTTTTTTAAAAAAATTCTGAAAAAATTTTTCAAAAATTTATTCCCCCAATATCCTGCTTTTTCAATTAAAAGGGCCAAAAATTTAAAAAATTTCCCCCCCTTTGTGGGAGATTATACCGGGGCTAATACTAGATAAAAATTTCGGATTTAAGAACTCGAGGCTCATTGCAAATCTCTAGAAATGGCATTTGAATTTAAAAAAAAAAAAAACAGATTTGGAAAAACGTTTTAAAATTTTTGAAAAAAAACAATAAAATTTTTACCTTCAAATTCAAATTTGAAGTTTTCTCCATGGGGTCAAGGTCCATTTTTAGAAATTGATATTGATTTCAAAACAATAATATAAATTCCAGTCAAGCAGACATCCCAGTAGGTTATACTTTTGTAGTAACTTTGTTACTTTTTTCAAGGAAAGTCACTATTAGTTACTTTTTGAACTCAAAAGTTACTATTGGTTACTTTTCATTCAAAAAAGTTACTTTTTCAAAAATTTGAACAAAAACAATTTTTTTTGGTTTTTGCTTTAAAAAAGTTGTTTTAAAAAAATTTTGCTTTAAAAAAATCAAAAATTGCTTTAAAAAAATGATTTGAAAAAAGTATACCATGGCATTTTAGTATTACAAACCCACCAAGTAAAAATTCGAATGACTTTTTTTCATTTTCTAGGTGAAATCATTAATTGAAATTTTAAAAAAAAAGGTTACATTTTGGACTTTTTTGTTTTTTTTTGACTGTCAGGGGTTCCTAAAGTTACTTTTTTTTTCAAATTTTGGCTGTGATGTCTGCAGTCAAGGCATAGGCGCCTTCAGAATCATGAATGAATGTTTCTCAAAGCTCAGCTATATATTTAGAATGATATTTCTTCAATTTTGATATAACCCTACTTTCAAATTGGACTTGATCAAGGGCTCCTGGCGCAGAACCCGTCGTAATTTTCGTTGATTTTTTTTATTGATAATTACCATAAAAATTTTAGCACATTGTCTCCGAAGCCTCAATTTGAACCGTAATGAAGTTTTCTTCAATTATAAAGCTAAAATTGATGTACAATGTCAATCAAAAATTATCCAATTGTGCCCCACGTTGACCCAGTTTTTCTCCCATTTTCACGCTGGAGACATTCACCAAAACCTGCAAAAAATAAACCTTACATCGAGAACACACCAACCCTAAAGATATGAAAAAATCGCATTAAAACGATACCTAGTACGACACGTAAAATCAAACGAAGATGACGTGGCAAAAAGGACGGGGGGAAATCGCATCGAAATCGTTTCTAAACCGTTTTAACGACCGGAATAGAGAAATAGCTTGCGAAAACGACAAAGAGGAAAAACAAATTTGTATCGACTTCATATCCCACGTACGATAGATGACTACGTATAAAGGCGAACGCTACGTAGGCTATAGATCCATATCGTTGTCGTAGAGAAACGTCGAATAGCACCAGAAAAAAAATCGAATAAAGAAAAAAAAAACGTAGCGAAAAAGACAGAACCGAGGGAAACGCAAGGTTGGAAAAAATAATAAGGAATTCGTTTGGTTTTTCAATCTTTTTGATTTACTTCACCTTGTCGTACTCTGTTAACAATACGTCACTTCATAATAGATTTCGGATTTATATGTCGGAACGGTATGCCACACGAATATAGTATATATATATCTCACCGAGAGAAAAAAAATACCAAGTCGAAGGAGCAGATTCTGGATGCCGAAGGGTGAAGAGGAAAAAGAATAAAGAAAAAAAACCATTTAGTAGACACCAGTTATCTGAAGATATTCAGTCCAAACACGTTGATATTCGCTATATTGGATTCAAAAGCTATTACCCGGATTGTATCTCATTCAGACTGTATTCTTCCTGTAGAATGAATACGCGTCTGCTTCGACGGATATTGTAATGCTATATTGCGAGATATATAAAAAGTGTGCCAGATACGAGCAGCGACGACGAGCCAAACAGAGAAACCAAGATGGAGAACGTAATGGATAAACGGCGAGATACCGGAGGAGGGGAGTACCGATGAAAAAAAAGGTGCAACGAGTATGGGTGTTTATTTTTCATCGATCTTTGAGTAATTCGACGCATTGCCGGAGCGAAATCCGAACTCAGGAGGAGGTTTGCTCGAACGGACGTTATTTAGCAATATTTCGGAAATTACGGTCACGTCTGAATGAATAGTTTCGATTGTTTAATCGAGCGATTTTTCTCTCTTTCGCCATCGAGCGTGATCTGAGAAATATCGGGTGCATTGGTCGTCGAAATTGGTGCCCGATCGTCTTATATAAACCCTTGCTAGTTTCGTTTTTTCGTCACGAAACACATGTACGATTTAATATATGTATACGCCATCGAGTTTCGCATTGCTCTCCTTTTCGTCAGCTTATATGGCAGATTTAGCGAAGAATTTTTTAATCTGCCATATGACATGCACGAATGACGCGCCATTATTGACATTTGAACTGTTCCGAAGTATATACGAATAAATAGTAGGATACGACGACGTGTGGCACACGTAGAAGCGTTAAATTTCGATATTTTTCTCGCTCAGGTCGCGAGAAAAAGAAGAGGAAAAACAACGGCACAGCATGGCACGGCAGCTTCTTCGGCAACTATCGCTGAATCGAGAAGCGAAGTAAAAAAATTCTCTATACGTTACGTACATCGATGAAAAAGTAAACTTATTTTTTCGAGCGGAAAGTTTCGCCAGTTTAATCGGAATATTCAACTAGATTCTAATATCGATACGGTACGACGCGGCCCGTGCGAGAAAAAGTATCACCCATCTAACACATCTTCGCAAAACAAAACGACCAATGAGGAAAAAACCATCCTAGGGCATAGCGGAAGATCTATCCTCGGTAATTATACGATTATGGAGGCTGAAAATTCGGCCAAAGAGGGATATTAAAAGGGCACAGTGACCCTTTGCCCTTGTGACATGGTTGGCGATACTGTGGTTTTTTTGTTGTTGTACATATAGAACGTGGCGTACTAAAAATGACAAATTTCAAATTTTCGCGACCTTTTCGACGTCGGTTGCTTTATTTTGCGCGAAGAAAAGACGCATTAATCAAAATAGCGGGCGTCGAGGTTGCTCCACGGAGGAGAGAAAAAAACACAGAAAAGGAGAAAGAGAGCCGCCGAGCAGCTATGCAACGTACCATATAATGAAAATATGACCTTACGGAGAGAAACTGTCATTTTCTGTTCATCATATTGAAAAAAAAGCCTCCGTTATCGTTACAATGTCGCATTGTTCTTTTGTGAAACGATATTACGACGAAATTCTTGCCTCGCGGTCGCACAATTGGAAAAGCGCGAGATTCAATTTTCATCAACGTCATGAGATAATATATACTTTTTTGTAAAGAGGGGTGATTTGGAATGGAATGTAGGAAGGGATGGGGGATCGTTGAGTTTGGCGTAATTAAGCGGTCGAGCTGGGCAGAAATGTGATAGGTGGAAGTGTAGAGGAGGTGGAAATCTAAAAAAAATTGAAAATTTTACTAGCCGATTGACGTTTGGAAAAATAATGTTGACTTGAAATGGATGAGAAGAAGAATTTTCCCCATAGGAAAAATTTCAATTGGAAAAATTACGTTGCGAGTGGGAAAATTGCATAAAAATGATTTTAAAATTCAAAAAATTTTCATTTCAAATCAACAAATTTGAGTGAAAATGTATTTTACTTGGAGAAATTTTTAGCTCATCTTCTTCGAAATTACAATTTTTTCTGTGTGAGAGAAATTAACATACTTAAGATTATCATCATTTTTGATTTCTTTTTTTCTAGAAAATACCAAAAATTATAAGTACCTAACGAGTAACTTTGCAGGTATTGTTAAAGTAATGGAACCTTTGATTTAATGATAGAATGGAGCATATTTTTTTGAAAACAAAGAGTGGAATATAAAATTCAATTGTTTTGGATTTTCTTGAAATTTTTTGTTTTTAAAAATTTTAGCCAGTTGTGAAAGTATTGCAGAAGTTGAAAATTTTTGAATTGAGAACATTTTTCTCAGGAATTTCAGTTTTTTTTTTTTTCATTTTCAATACCATTTTGTCAATTGCAGAACCTCATTACCTCTTTGCATAAAAAATTTCGAATTCAGAAAAAATGTAGATTCCGAACTACATAATTTTGGGTCCTAGACCACGAATCTGCTACTAAATTCTCGTCTCACTTATTTCCCAGTACGTGCGATGATCGATTCAAACTTGAAAACGACGAATTTTTAGAGAAAAAATTAACAAATGGAAAAACCAATCACGTATGTATTTGTGTTTAACAATCAAATTACTGCAATTAAACACACTTTATGCAATAATTTTAAGTAGTTGATTCTCAAAATTCATTTTTTTACCAGAATTTTTTTTAGATCTGGACATTTTATGTGCAAAAGATTGGACAAATCAAAAACTAATCTCAAAAATGAAACATTTGATTGACTGGCTGACTAGCTGACTAAGTTTTTTGTCAATTTTTGAATGAAATTGTAGATTTTATGGAAATTTTCTTCAAAATTGAATAGAAATTTTAGGTTTTTTGTAGAATTTTAGGTTTTTTTTTAGAAATTTTAGGTTTTTTGTATGAAATATCGACAAATGAGGGAAATATTTTCTGCAGCACCTTCGTGGATTGGACTTTTTTTTTAAATTACTGGGTTGAAGATGTGTGTATGTGTTTGAGTGGTAGAAAGGATATTTTCAAAATTAACTAGATACTAATTTTTCAATTTCTTGGGAACTTGAGCAATGCCGCAATGGTGAAGATAAATAGAGGCTTTGGAGGACCAAGACTTTTTCAAAAATTAATTCAGGCCTTCCAATTTCTCTCAAACGAGTAATTAATAAAGTTCCTCTTATTATTTTTCAATTTTTTTAGCTCACCAATGGTAACAGTCTCAAAATTTTCCCTCTTGCTTCGGCTGGGCCAAATTATTCAGCTTCTATGTGGATTCGAAACTATAGGTATATGTGCCATAAAAATTATGATCCTTTTCTAAACAAAACTTTTTAATGAAAATTCATTTAAATTCATCGAACAAATAAAATTTTACGTTCCTTACGCATTGAAGTGTAAATGTGTCTGAATAAATTTTGTCAAGTCTCGTGGTAAGAAAAATATTTTCATAATGCCCCGGATCATGAACTTATTTGAAAAGGTACTGAAAAAGTATAGATTTTTCAAAAGATAATTCGGTCGCCTTTCTATGGGTAAAAAATTGAAATATTTTCAAATGCTTTGAAAACTGCTCCCCCAAAAATTTTTGTTCGTTCTTGCTCCGTACTTAGTCCTTTTGTGCTCATCTAAAAACCGAACCTGATTCCGCTTCTGAAATCAAACAAAAAATTAACAAATTGTATATTATTTGAGTTCATATGTATTTTCAAATTGGACGGATCAATTTTTTTTCTTTTTTACAAATTTTTCTTTAAAATTTTCCAAAATTATCACTTCTTTTTCGAATCTTAATTATCCCTGGTATAGATATTCAATTTTACAGTTCATTATGCATATTTTACCTGAATTATGTTTTTGAAAGAGGATTTGTTCTTCTTTTCTTGTCCCCGTTGGACAATTTGTTTTATAAAACAGTATTTTAAAACAAAATGACCATTTATTCCATTGTTGTCAAGTTATATGATTTTTTGAATTCAAACAATTTTGAAGACAAGTTTTATCAATTTTTAATAAATATTTATGACTTTTTATTAAATTTTATGGCAGTTAAAACTTGTCGAAAAAATGGCAATGGTTTTTGTGCCTCCAAATTAGTTTTATCACATGATTCTAAAAAGTTTTATCTGAGTTATTGATTGCTAAAATATTCGTGTATTGAACCTTGAAAGGCAAATGAGAAAAATATCGGTCCCAGTCAGCTTACTGAATCATCACCTAAGTTTGCGATTTTGGAAAAATACTGCTTTGTTCGGAACTACTCCAAAGATGAAATTTTGGTCCCTCGTCAGACCTCCATTCACAACCTTGATCAAAAATTACCCCTACAAGTGAAAAGTTTTCACCCCTAAAAGAGCTTCAAAGCAACCGACCTGAAATATTTTTCTCCTCTTACTCCGAGCTTCCTCAAGTCTTTCCTCCGAATCGAAATCAATCATATTTGGTATCAACTTGTTTGGAAAACTCGCAGCTTCAAGTTGAGGCCAAAATTAAGGGTTTAAGTTGAATAGCATTTTTTTAAAAACACCCTTCGTAATTTAGTAAACATTCAATCTTTACGGTTTGTTGCAATAATTCAACAATTTCAGTAATTTTCCTAGATTTTCAACCCTTTACCATCTTTCTATACATTTGGAAGTTTTTTTGAAAAAGTACGTTTTTGAAAAAAAAATTTCCTCGATGATGAATGAATGAAGATGAATAATTTTTCAGTCAGTTTTTCATTTGCTTATTCCACCTTCGTAAAATTTTCACCTTGTGGGATTTTCAAAGAAAGAAAAAATTACCACCGTAGAGAATCGTAAAATCTTTGGAAAAAAGTTATTCGAAAATTTTTCAAACTGCTGTAAGAAAAAATTGCAATCCGAGTAATTTTTTGTTGGAAAAGTTTGCGTGCAGAAAACGTCTAGCCGACTTTGAACCCTCGCGTTTTAAATTATTACCTGTGGAGTATACTTTTAGCTGTTATATTTTGAAATTTAATCAAACGGGTGAAAAATTTTATCCATTTTTTCGTCGAATATTCAAGTACGAGAAAATAAAATGAGTAAATTTGGTGTACGAAGAATCAACCCACATAATAGAAATCCATCGTCGTTTCTCTTCAACATTCCGGGGAAAGGTCCGAGAAATAAGAAAAGATATATAAATGATGGCGGCGGATTAAAGGCAAGACGTCGGTCGACGTTAAATGCACACGAGAAAGATGTTGGTTAAAGTTTTTTCCTTTCTTTTATTATTTCATTTGTCGAAGTAGGATTTTTTTTCCTCGGGTTGCTTTCTTTGTGTCGTATTGTTGGAGTGTGTTTTCACGTCTGTGTCCTGCTCGTATACTACGATGTTTTCGTTTGTGACAGGATATAAAGCGACGAGAAATAAAATGTAATTTTTCCTCATTTTTTAGCGAATCGTCGTTTATAAAAGTTCAGAAGGAGTGGGAGTACGAGAGGTTGTATAACATACGGTAATAAAATATATACTCGATTGTTATTTACTGGCGGGATTTTGTGTTGTGTTCCTCTGCGAGCAGGCATACGATTGTAAAGCTTTAATAGCGTTTTTCTCTCTCTGCCTCGATTTCGAAACAGCCGCGTCGTCGAGTCGTGTAGGAGGAAAAAGTAAATTAAAAATTTGTTTCCTATTGTGATCCTTTTGTGTGGTAAATTTTACAGTAAATTAGTTACGTAAAAGGATAATACTCGAGAAGAGCTGGACCTATAAAGGCGAACACGTTTTTCGTCGTACGTTTACTTTACTGCCCCCTTTCCGCATTCGTCTGCACTTTCGATACGAAAAGGCCTTGACGCGTGTAAAATCGAAAGCTACATCGTTGTTCAATGACGAGATTTTGTTTCATTGAAAAGCACACTCTTTATATTGCACGCGAGAAAGCTCTCAGAGGGTATGGAAACAGGGGCGAGGAAGGAATACAAAGTCACTAGTTGCTGAATTATTCATAAAATAACTGGCGCGCGCGACAAATACGCGAATAAACTGCTTTCTCGTAGCTCGTTTCTTTTTCCCTTTTTGGCGGGAAATCTTCTCCGAACGAGTATTTATTCGCTTTCAATAATTTCGAGAAATAAGAACAGGCTTACGAGTTGTCGAATGATGTATCTTGTACGTAAAAAAAAGATGTATTACGGGGTATTCGATGTTGTTGTATACCTACTTTGGCAGTTGTTTTGCGAGATTTATTTTTATTCCGAGCTTTTCTCTTTCCATCCCCGTTGGCGGTGGTGACGACGGAAAATCTACCGGAGAAATTTCTTTTTCGTCTGTTTTATTCGCTCGTTTCCCTTGGAACTCGAACTCGTTCGCTGCACCTTGTAAAGCCACACGTACAATCTGTCTTAAACATACAGAAACATTGGTACATGGGCGAATTATTTTCAATATTGCCTCTAACGCGAAGTCACCAAGTTGGAAAGGAATCGAGAAATTGCTCGAAATACGATACGCAATGGCTTCTGCGAGCGTGGGTTAGTTTTCTGGGGAATTTTCCAATGTCGAGATATTAAGACTTTCGAGGACGAATATTGAAGAAAGCGAAGAGAAGGGTGGCGACAAATGGTCTGATCTAATTGAGAGGAATGACCGAGGCTGTGGAGGAAATATCTCGAAGTATGTTGATTCGAGATTCGAAACGGCCTAAAGGAAAGATGTAGGGAAAATCGAAATTTATCTGGAGTTTTTGATGAAAACATCGCAAAAAACATAATTCAAATAGAGGCAGGCGTGGAATTTCAAATTTTTATGTACATAATTATGTATAAGTGAAAATTAAAACGTTTTTTTCACCTCTGAAGTTTAAAAATTAATCAGTGACTCTGTAGCAGTTACCTAGGAATAATTTTTTGAAAAATCAAGATGAATTACCCTCTTTTCAGAAAAAAAATTGACATTATGTTGTTAGGTAGGAAAAAATTGTAAAACGAGAAATAATAAATTTTCCTCTACAAATATTGGAATTTTCTTTTCGTATTGTCAATTTAACTACTCTATCGTCTATAAATCAGTGAAAATTATCGAAAATCACTGGAAAACAGTCAGGATTGCAGCACAGTAATAAATCAGTGAAAAAATTCATTGAAAACAAACAGTGAAAAAAAGCTGAAAAACCAGTGAGAAATCCGCTAAAAATCAAAGAATTTGGCTAATTTTCCCTGTGCTGGAGTTCTGACTATATGTGAGCCTGGATATAGAAACCATCCTTAGGTGTCAAAATTTGGTTTTTGAGTTGACACTGATTTTGGGCTTCTCAGGAGGTGTAGAATCAATGGAGAACCTCAACTCGAAAACCTATTTTTGACACCTAAGGGTGGTTTCTATATCCAGGCTCACAATATTTATTAGTGACTTTTCACTGATTCAAAATGAGAGAGTAGGTTGGTACTGTCTGTCGATTATATCTTGAGAATTTTTGCTGTAGTACCAGCAGTTACAAAGTGCTGTAGGGTTTTTCTGACAAAAATTTAACAAAATTATGTCTCTCTGGCAATTGGAAATTTCTTTTCAATTTTTCAAAGAAAACAATTTTTTGGTTGTTTATTTCCTGTATAAATTTTTTCTGAAGTTTAAGAACCCCTAAAATTTAGAGCTTTTTGCTCATTGGTAACCTACAAAAATTCTCAGAATATAACCAACAGACAGTAATTTTTTCACGCTGGTGTTTACCTCTAAAAAATGACGTTTTGCATAAAAAATTAACTACAATCCTTACGAGAAAAAATTTGGAACAAACTTTGTAGGTACAGAGGAATACTAAAAATCGCACTGAGAAAAATGGAGAATGAAAAATGAATAGAAAGTGTTGCAAAAAATTATAAATTTTATTCAAAAAAAATTAATTTTATCCAAAAAAAAATTTTTATCCAAAAATAATAAATGTTATCAAAAAAAATAAAGTTTATCCAAAAAAAATAATAACGGGTCACCATTCGCAAAATTAGCAATTTTTATCAAAAAAAATAATAAAATTTATCACGAAAGGGTATAGCCGGATAAGGGGTGGTTTTGGCCCCAGCCCCGATTTTTGATCTAATGCCCCCAGATTGTGTACCTTGATAAAAAAAAATTCTGGAAAAAATTTTGACCCCCCCAACCCCCTACCTCTCGGAGCTATGGCCATTTTATTGCATAATTTTCAAGAATTTTTAATTCCAATGGAAGTGAATGAAATTTTCTGTTCTTTGGCACAAAGTTACATCTCGTAGAGGTCTATTCACGATAATTTTTTCATTAATTTTGGTGCACTCCTTCATGAGGTTTTGGCCATTTAAAATTTTCAACTGTAAAAAATACCTTAACACCAAAGTTCGACTAATTTTTAAAAATATCCTAAAAACGTGTTTTTTGACGTAGATTCACGTCACGTATTCAGTTTTGGCGATTGAGGTGGCGCAAGGGCCAAGAATTGCAAAAAACCGTAAAAAATGTTGTTATTTTGACAGATTTTTTCAAATTTTGAGCATTTTATACGGAAAGAAATGAGCAAATTGAAAAACCAATCTCGTATTCGTGCCCAGCAGGTCAAAATACCTCGATAAACGCTCTTTTCGCGATCATTTTACATTAAATCTCGAAATTTGGTTTTATTGTCTTGAAAAATCAGTGAAAAAAGTGAATTTCGACATTTAAAGTAAAATGATCGCGAAAAGGGTGTTTATCGGGGTATTTTAACCACACTGTATGGAGGTGGGGCTGGGGTAGTTGAAATATTTTGTAATAATTTTAAAGATGTTCGTGCAAATTACATAGGCATTTTCAATCTGTATCTGCAAAAGGAAGAAACCCCGTTTTAAACTTATCTAATAGCTTCGCTGAGAAAATATTTCGAAGAGAAAAAAAATAATTTTAAACGATTTGAGCGTAAAAATTACGATTTATGTAAAGATAACGTACATTCAAAATAGTCCAGAAGCAATCGAATATGAAGGGGGGAGGGAAGGGGGTAAAAAAGGAATATCGAGACATTTCCTCTCAACAACTTTGCCACAACAACCTCGACTCCGACGACATAAATACCTTATCAAAATATCGCGATAAAAATGAGAAAAATTTACATTTAAACTTGAAATTACGATGCAACGAAACGACTACCGCGACCTTTTTTTGTATTCGTGTGAATAGGGAAAGAAGTAGGAAGGCTGGAAACCTTTATTATACGAGGAAGACGCACGTGCAAAAAAATGTGAGAAAATTACGCTTGTTTGAGAAGCGTAGGTGAAATATTGTCATCTGAATGGTTATAAGAGTACATTATGTTCGTCGTGGAGGGGAAAAAATGACACGTTTGATTCCTAATTGAAAATCTTATCACGAGATCCAGTGTGTTAGCTGTTAGAAATGGTTAAAATATGCTGTCTGGTGGCAAGAGGGCAAAGAAAGCGACGAGAAAAACGCGCATGCAACGAGAATTAATTGTCGCGTGCAAGTGATGGTTGATAATTATGTGCTTCGGGTGAAGTTATTTTAGCGTTTTGTTTTTTTTTTCTCCTTTTCTTATTTATTCATAAATCGTATTATTTTTTTTTCAAAGGTAATTTTCGTTTGGCGAAAGAGAAATTAACATATTTTTCGTTTCGTAAGGCCGAATGGAAACGTTAATGGGTTTGAGCAGCTCTTGATTTGAGGCGGTGTGGGTGAAGGGGTGAAGGAATGGGGTTAATGTGACGTTTGCGGTGATTGGATTGGAAAAAGGGAAGTGAATGAGGGATAATTGAAGGGGGTTTGTGGGAGGAGAATTTTTTGCAGCTGAATTTTTACATGTTCTGAAAGTCAAGTTTTCAGATTTCCTTTCTTCTAATTCTTAAATTTAAAAAAAATTCAAATTGAAAAATTCGTACTAAAATATCTGAAGGGATATCGAGCTTGAATAACGAGATGACTATTTTCGTATCAACATTTTCTTTCGATAATTTTGAAATATCAACTCGAAATTTTCTTCCTCATCTTCATTTTTTTCTTGCAAAAGAGAACTGCCTCTCGTCTTTGGATATGAATTAAATATCTTACGTACAAGATTTTCCACTTTTAATCACGAGGAAATAATTCTTGGAAAACAGCTGCTTTTTGTAACGTGGTCATAAATTAGGAGTGAAAGTTGAGAAGTATTTTTTGATACACGTAGGAGGACGTGGACGCGTTTAAATGTGCAGAATATTTTATTTGTAATGGGAAACTTTCACGAGTATAATGTGGGTGTTAGCTGTTTGAAACAAGAAGGTTGATTTTTTCCGCCAAAGAAAAATTAATCAACCGGAAGAAATTTTCTTTCAAAAGACGATCAGCTTTATGAAAGATGAATGACTTGTAGATACGCATATACTTACACATTTTTAATTTGTAGGTGTAAGTATGTTTTTTTTTCAAAAAATTGAAATGTTCCTTCGGGCGATGAATTTTTTTTTATCAAATGAAAAATTACAATTTTTGATGTGGGATGGAAAAATTTTAATAATTGAGTACTCACGTCTAGAGGCGAAATAATAGGGGATGGGGGGGGGGGTGTTATTCCACCCGATCTCTCATTTTCTCAAGAAGTCGGACATTTTTTTTGTAAATTGGCAAATGTTAGAAGATGTGTCGATTTAGAACGAAATTTGCCTATTTTTTAAGAAAATTTTGTAGCAAACTAGCACGAAAAAAGCACGAAATAAGAAAAAAGCATAAATTTTTAATATGCGACATAAAAATACGAAAGACACGAAATTCTGTCAAAAAAAACTTCGAAAAGCATGACATTTTTACTCCAAAGTAATGGAACTTTTTCAAGCAGCAAACTATTAAGAAACGAATTTAGTATTTTCTTTCTGAAAACCATCAATTTTTCAAATTTCAGTCCTCGTTTCGCTCATGCATATAAAGCCTAACGTATATAAGTACATAAGAGATAGAGGTTGAGGATTTCGTCTTTCTTTCAAAATTAAAATATTGATAAAAAAATTGAAAAATTTCAGTTTTTGGATGCCTTTTTCTTCGAAAATTTTCGCCATCGCTTCGCTCGAGCTCGATAGATTTACACTATGCATTTTTAAAATAATGGTGTGAACCCCCTTCCCTTCCATCCCAGTCAATTAAATATTTTGAAGCGTGAGGCTGGGACGATCATTGGAATGGATTTTCATCACAAAAAAATCATCCCACGATTTTTCCGAGCATTTGTGGCTGCGATGAATTTGGGATGAATTTTCATCGCAGGATTCACCGCACGTTTTTTCCTAGTTTTTGATACTGGGATTATCATTGGAATGGATTTTCATCCCAAAAAAATCATCCCACGTTGTCATTTTCTTTTATCAAGAAAGCTGGTAGCGATCTCGTATAGAATTTTCAAAAAAAAAATGGAAGGGGAGGAGATTTTTGAGGAATATAATTTTTTTGAGAGTCAAAAAAATAACACCAAAAAACATCAATTTTTGATTTTCAATTTTTAATTTCAGTACGACTGATCGATAAATTTATCTATTACGAATATTTTTTAAAAAATAAGTCGAACCAGTTTTTCATTTTCATCCCTCGAAATATTTGCCCAAGTTTCGTCTCTGCCTACATCATTCAGTACTGCTCTGGATTTTAGAACTACTTCGGGCTATTCTCAAAATGCTAAATATTGAAATCGAAATGCTGGTTTTACGATGACCTTGGCAAACACGATTTTTTTCTCGTACTGTAAAGGTACAGGCTATAAAAAGGTTCACTATACGCGACGGTATTCTGTTCTCGATTATACGAGTACAACGTGCGGCCGGCGTGTTGTAAAATTATAGTTTGGCTTTATAAATACGATGAATGGTCAGTGAAGTGGAGAGCGAATAACGAGCGCGCCAAAGGATACGGCGGCTAATCGATGGCGTATTTCATACAGACGACGATTATAAACGTAAAACGATTAATGCGATACGAAAAAGAAGCGGTATCGGGGAAGATGGAAATTAATATTCGTATTGAGTAATATTATGGCGTGCGCAAGGTACAATATAAGCTATTTATTGTTTGGAGCGTTTCGATGCAATCGAAACGTACAGATGTCGATGTCGTACGTGTGGTTTATTATTTTGAAAAAGATGTTGCGGTAATTTTTCTTTGGTGTGTTAGTAAATGATGGGTTTGGAGGAAGGAAAAAGTGTTGTGGGATTAAGCGGAGTGAGGGGGAGGGGTAATTTATTTCCGAGTTGGGTTGTAAATATATACATTGTGGATTTATGATGAATGGATTGAGCTGAGATGGATTTTTCAATGGGTTTCAACCTTTAAAGTCCGAATGTTCAGATTTTTCTGTAAAGTAAGCTTTGTGCTGGCGTATTATTGACCAATGTTGCGGAATTTTCCATTGAAATTATAAATAAAATTTTCAATTTAATCAATCATTGATGGTCGATTTTTTTTTAAGTGAAGGGCAAGGGGTTTTACATAGGTAACAAAATCACATTTTTAATCTGAAAAATACCTACGGTTTGAATTGAAAATTTTACAAAACGTAATGACTGATTTTCTTGGAAAATTTTCATTTCGAGTTGGAAAAATTTAAAAAAAAAAAACATCAGGAATGAGTGAAAAAAATGTATTTAAGTTGGAAAATAAATTTTTGGCTTTCTCGCAACAATTTTCAACTTCTATTCTTTGTAAGTATTCATATGTAAAGAATCATGGCTCTCGTTTTTCAAACAAAAAGCTACCTATTTCAAATTTCTTATCTTTTCTTACTCTCCCGTAGCTATGAATGTTATTTAATTTTTAGATTTGGGAAGGAGGGAAATGGGTAGAGTCCATTTAACATTTCTGAGAAAATTCTGGGGCTTGAAAACTGACGTCATTTCAGTCTTAGTTTTTGGTTTATCAATTTTTGATACAAGTTTGAATTTCAGTTTTAATTTTTCTTGGATTTGATGGGGAGTTGAGGGTAGATGACAGATTACTAAGTATGTTACCCTGCCCCTCACCAATAATAATTAAAAATAATAAAAATTGGGACTGTAGTTGGAAAATTTGTAGAAATATGTGAATTGTTTTTTGGAAAATTGGAAAACAAATTTGGGGTTTCAAATTCCAATTTTTTACTTTTCATTCCTCTTTTCATGACGCTGATCAACATTCTTTGTTGTTTTTAACCCTGAAAATGAGATACATTCTTACAAATTTATTGAACAAACTCCATTTCGTTTGGAATGCCATCATTATTTTGCACTATTTGCAAGTACAGGGCCTTCAAATACATTGGGTAACATAGCCACCTTCTAATGCGTTTTTTTCTTAAAAAAAAAAAACATTCTCAAAGAATCCTTGAAATATTTTTCTATATTTGTTATTTCAATTAATACAAATAAAAATAGGAGTTGAGTGTTCCGCCTTTTGAAATCAGTGAAAATTAGTGATTTTTTTACTGATATGTTAAAAATAATTGATATATCAATCAATTCCCCACTTGTCAGAAAAACATCGATAATTTTGACTGAAAGATCAGAGGAAAATCACAGATTTTTAGTTGAATTTATTTTACTGATTCAAAAAGGCAGAATTTCACCAATTTTGACTAATTCAGATTTCGAAAGTTTGTTCCAAAAACAGAAATTTTTCAATTTTTTTTGCTCTAGTAATATATGTACATGTATCATCCGTCTACTGAAAATATTCTGACAATCTACATTAGGAGGGGGGGGGGGGTTGCTAAAAAATATCTTAGATTTTGACCAAATGAGGGACAAGGGGAGGGGAGTAAAAGGTGCTCAAAGTGCACCTCGTTTTGCAAAAAACACAGTTTTTTGCGTTTTGAAGCCAATCAAAATTGTGTGAGAAGCCTTCACAGCTCTTAAAACATGCGATTTGAATTTCTACATCTCCCTATACCATCGCCATCCTTCTCTAATCAAAACTCAGACTGCTACCGGGGGGGTTGAAAAATTGCAGAGTGCAATATTTCAATAATATGAAATTTTTACTAATCTGGAATGATTTTTTTTTTCGTCGAGTAAGTGAGCAAAAAAATTTTTCTACCACTGAAAGTGAATTTTGAAAAAAAAAATTGAAAATTTTATATACCAATGCAGCAAACAGCAAATCATAAAATTCCAAAATTCGGAATTTGTATCAACCTGGAATAGATTATTTTTTTCGCCTGAAAAAATTATGTATTTTTTTTCAATCACTGAAAGTATATTTCGAAAATAGCCAGTTGCTAATTGTGATATTCTGATATTATGAACTCGAATGCATTATTTTTTCGTCAAGTGATTGGACCAATTTTTTCTCCCATTCAATAGAAGTATGTTTTGAATTTGAAGACATCAGAACATCACAATTAGCAACTGGCTGCACAGACGTACAAAATTTTCAAAAAAAAATTTAAAATTTTTTTCTGATGATTGAAAACAAAATTATTGTGAATTTTTAAAACGATAAAAAAATTAATTCGAGATCAACGTAAATTCCATAGTGTAACATATCACGATTTGTAACTGGCTGCACTGGCATACAAAATTTTCGAAAAAAAATTTCGAAATATACTTTCAGTGATTGAAAAAAATACATAATTTTTTCAGGTAAAAAAAATAATCAATTCAAAGTCAATATTTGCTGTTGGCTGCACTGGTGTATAAAGTTTTCAATTCTTTTTTTCAAAATTCACTTTCAGTGGTTGAAAAAAATTTTTATTCACTTACTCGATGAAAAAAAATCATTCCAGCTTAGTGAACATTTCATATTATTGAAATATTGCAATCTGAAACTTTTCAACCAACTGGTAGCAGTCTGAGTTTTGATTGGAGAAGGATGGCGATGGTTTAGGGAGATGTAGAAACTCAAATCGTATGTTTTAAATGCTACGAAGGCTTCTCACACAATATTGATTGGCTAAAAAACGCAAAAACAGCGTTTTTTTCAAAAGGAGGTGCACTTTGAGCACCTCTTGCTCCCCTTCCCTTGCCCCTCGTGTGTTCAAAATTTTTTTGTGTAGTCTCCCACTCAAAGTAAACGACCTCACCAAATTTAGTCGAAATCCAAGATGGTTTTTTTTCGATCCACCCCAATCTACATACGCCACTGAAATAACAGATGACTCAATTTTTTCATTGAATTTTGATTTCTTCCCTCATTTTTTACTAGAATTTTTAGTCCCTCCCTTGCATAATTTCTTGGTGTGTTTCTGTTTATGGAATTGATGATCAAAAATCTAATTATTTATAAAAAATTCACTCAGCTCGATGATCGATAAAAAGATGGAGTCTAATCATGGAGAAAATTGTATTTGTCGACCTACCAGACTAGCTCAACAGAAGACAGAAATTACGCGACTTCACCTTTCGCTAAAATTACGCCAAGGAGTAAGTTTAGGAGGCAACGACGAACGAATGTAGCTAGTTTCAAGCTACCCGAGCAGGTCGACGAAGAGAGCATCGGCGTTAAATCGACGAAGAATATTCATTTGTCAATGCCATCTCATAAATACATACATAAGTACCCGCCTAAAACTAGAGGAGAAAGAGTGAAAATTTTACGTACGTTCGACGAAACCGTATACGCGAGTTTCAGAATCCATCTCGCACCCGCATCGCTCCGCAGCCCGTGGCGGATTCGAGGAGCGTCGAAGAGATCGCAGCTTTCGCGGAAGTTTACCCGGAATAGGTGGTTTTTTCTCGTCTTTTATGGTTTATTGCGTGTGTGAAACGTACAATTTGGCGTATTTAAATGATAAATTCGATTTTGTTACGACGAGATTATACAGACGGGGCCGAGTATAAGGGGGTTACAAATTTCGGCGAATATCTTACTTACGCGTGCATAAGTATCGGTTGCGGAGGAGGAGGTGGAAATAAGAGGCTGTGAGCCTTCGCTAGAGTGTCGGATGAGATAAACGATAGGATGGAATTTATTTAAGAGTTGAGATTATATACGACGTGTGTTTGGGCGAGAAGAAGCGCGCGGCTGTGTCATCGTATCGATATTAATCTTTTAGATGGAAAAACTTTCGGAATGTTGTTTTATTGACGACGGTTTTAAGTGAAGGATTACTATTATAGCTGTCAATTTGATTTGACAACCGTGGTGCATGTTCGCCTCGTATCAAGGCGAAGTGCTCCGTATCGACTGGATGCGTTATTAGAATATATTGATAGTGGTGTACGAATACCGATGTATTCAACTTGATGAGGAATTATCCCGTCGGTTAAGTCGTTTGGGAACGAAGGGTAGGGTAATGAACGCCAACTCGCCTATATTGAATATTTTATCATTGAACTGTCCGGCTCGAAGAAGTTGTCATATGAACAAGCTGTAATTAGCGATAGCATAGCTAGTGTTCGTTTTAATAATTTTTTCCTATACCGAAAAAATGTACGCGAGTATTAAAATATTTGGGAGTTAATTTTAGTCTGGCGAAGGTGCGATGAGGTGGTTATTACGGTCACGCGAGCATGTCAAGAGGAGGGTCTTTCGACTTTGCCTGGTTTTTGGCTGTTTGAACGATATACGACCTGGGCTGTGTTGCATATTGCGAAAAATTATGGCTCCGAATTTGGCCGGTAATGATTTTTCCATTGGCATTGACAGTATTTTAAGCGTAATTTATGGGGTTAATTTGGATTAAGTAAAGGTGACGCTGACGTGGCCTTGGGACCTTTTAATGCGAATTTTTGGAAATTATGTTCGGCTCACGCGATTAACGAGATGTGGTGCGTAGGCAGAGGCGAATTAGTTCGAGAAAATTGCAGATTGATGAGATAGTTTGCCCCGAAATAAGCGATATGGTTGAAAAATTACAGGGATTGAATTTTTACTTCGTAAATAGCTCGATTATCGAAATTATGGAAATTTTTAAATTAAATTGTTGCAAAATTTTAACATTTGAAAAAAAAAACGTAATGGAATTCGGATCATTCAGATTTTTATTTGAAGTGATTTGCGTCAATAATACTTTTTTTGAATTTTTCAGATCACTTAATAGAGGAGGTATCCTCTAACCGGTAGTGAAATTTTGGACTGAAACAAAAATAAATTGAAAGTACATTATTAAAAAAAATCCAAAATTTCAGAAGGCTAAAGTTCATTTCTCTAATTTTTGCGAATTTTTGAAATTTCAAAATTTCCCCATTGTCCAGCAAAATATGAAAATTTGATCTAATCACAAAAAAATACTGAAATTTTGTATATATCCCATTTTCGATCCCTCAAATCGATTGAAAGCGGTTTCGAGTTGGTTTGGTGCCCCCAGAAAATTTTGAAATTTTCCAGTAATGAAGCAAACACCATAAAATTGGTCCGGATGAACTTTAGCAGCTGAAAACTCAGATTACCCTTAGTGGTGACCTATTTTCTGAAATTCGTAACTGCTGGGTCGAATCCATATTTTTCTCCGGCAAAAATGCTTGGAAAAAAATTGAAAAAAAAAAACGTCTACAGTGTACACATCGAGGTAAAAATCTGAAATTTGGTAGATATACTATTTTTCACCTTTCGAATCGATTGGAAGAGGTTTTGAGACGTTTTGGTGCCTCCAGAAAAATTTAGAAATTTTCAGCACAGAAGAAATGCCCATAAAAATGATCCAAATGAACTTTAGCACCTATAATCGCTTATTATCCATATTAGTGAACTATTTGATCGAGTAAAGCACAATTTTTCAAAATTCGTAACTGCTGAGTCAAATCCGTATTTTTTGACAATTTTTTTGAAAAAAATTGGAGAAAATTGAAAGTTTTCCGCTACAGCGGTTTCTTTTTCCGGATCGAGTGGTTCGGTGAAGAAAAAAATCGATTTGGAGTTGAACTGAAATAGGAAATTTAGTGTAGGTAATTTTGATTTTACCCCGTTTCTGTTACAGTTTTCAATTTTGGAGGGTTGTGATAATTTTGGTCACTATTTTGAATTGGGTGTACATGGTGCAAAGAAAACTTTTAAATTTTATCAATCATATCTCTCATGGGCTGAAAAGGGTTAAATAGGAATTTTTTTCGAAATTTTAATACCTTTGAAAAGTTTTTGAAGTCCAAAAGAAATTTAAACGATAAAAAAATTGAAAAAGTTGTTAAAATTGGGTTAAACAACGTGAAAATTGCACAAAATATTGTAACGTCTTACTCATGATTATGTTTTTCAACTTTTTCGAATTTTAATGGACCCTTGTAGTACATAGATAAATTAGTGTGAAATGACAAAATGACGTGAAAATTTGAGAAATTTTTAGTCAATTTATGATCTAATTTCCCGGGAAGAGCCCAAAGCTTCAAAATTCTTAATTTTTTTTTCAAAAATCAACATTTTTTTTGATTTTTTGCTGTTAATTGGGGGTATTATTTTATTTATAATCATCAAAAAGAAAACTTTCCGGTCTCTTCGATTTTCTGGGGTGTTTAGTATTTACATGATTCCTGTACCCATATGGTCAAAAATGATGTTTTTGAAGAAAGTACATATATCAAAATTGAATAAAATATACAGTACAGGCATCATAGCGTGGTTACTTTTTAGTAACTTGGTTACTTTTTTCGAGACAAGTTACTTTTGGTTACTATTTCCACTTCAAAAGTTACTTTGGTTACTTTTTACCTCTAAAAGTTACTTTTTTCCAAAATTTCTCAAAAAATTTACCTTTTTTCACAATTTTTCTCTAAAAATTGATTTTTTTAAGCATAAAGTGTCTGTTAGTTTCGGTTTAGTCGAGTTTTGGAGACTTTTTTGTTTCAAAAAATTTCGCCCTCGCTCCGCTCGGGCAGTACATTGATACCTCTGTTTCTTGAATACATTATCATTCCCTAAATTTGAATCAGTCAAAATTGGTGTATTTTCATTCGCTTGGTTAAGTATAGTGAAATAATTTTCATCAAAAACTATAGTTGGTACAACGAAAGAATGTAGTTTTCCCCTACATTCTCCCACCACAAAATTTAGTAACGTTGAGTTGTCATTGGATAAAATTTGAAATCAACGCGAGTCGTTGGTTTCCGCGTTACGAGTCGAGTAGGGGAAATGTAAATTCTTTCGTTGTACGTACTATAGAGATTTTCACTCATATTTCAGTCAAAACTCCAATCAATTTCCAATTTGTCAAATAAAAATCAGTATTTTTGATTAATATTTCAATGAAAAATCACTGATTTTCATATAAATTTACAGGGTAGGTAGGCTAGATACTCACTTTTTTTTACTGAATTTTGACACATCCTCATTTTTTTCAAATTCTTCCCCGCCCTTGCATAATGTCTGACTAAGTCCCGGAGTCGAGCAGATTCAATCCAAGCTCAATAAAAAAATGAAATTTTACCTCAAGAGTGTTCAGAGAAGTGCATTTTATTACTCTTCAAAAATAATTTTTCTCATTTCTTACATTAGAATATAACTTTCTAAATCTACATCAATCAAGTTTTATAAAAACTCTGCCTTTTTGAACCAATAAAATAATTTTCATTGATATTGCAGTCAAAAGTCGATGATTTCTTAGTTGATTTTCAATTAACCAGAAAAAAATCAGTAATTTTGACTAAACGATCAATGCGAATCACTGATTTTCATTTATATTCATCTCACTGATTCAGATTTAGAGAATTCTTGCAATTTTTCAGTTTTTCTTCGCTTTTATCTGTATTACATTTTTTCATCTGTTCACTGAAATTAACCTGACTTTACGAGCACTACTGTAAACATAGATTTTGAAGTTTGTTACAAATTTTTACCCCCCTCTCACCCCATTTTTCTCCAATTCTCAGCCCCTCCCTTACATAATTTCTGGGAGCGCTTATAAGTTATAATAATTGCATTAAGTACATACCTACATGTTTTTTTGTTTTTTTTTTTACAAATTTTACCATTAAAAATTGAGTTTTTGGTTACTTTTTGGTAATACATTGGTTACTTTTTTTCCCAAATTGGGTTACTAAAGTTACTTTTTTCCCACTAAATTTCACTATGATGCCTGACAGTATGATTCGAAAAAATTGGATGATGGCGATCACTTTTGATTAGAAAAAGCTAGAGAGATGAAAGTAGACCACGGTGAAGACTTTCAATAGTGAAATTGAATTCTATAGGCCCAACTAGTCTACAGTCCAGACCCCGAAAAGTGTTCAATGGGTCTGCTTTTTTGGGGAACAAATAAATCAGTTGGTTTTTTGTTGGTATGGATGGGGTATTCACGAAAATGAGTATTTTCGATTTTTGCCGGGTCACTATAGGGGGCTGGAGCCTAAAAACCCCCATTTTTTCAAGTTGGCCGGGAACAAAAATTGTTTTTTCCATTTTGTAGCACATGCTCCCCCGAGTTAGAATATGTGTTTCATTTCCTTGGGCATGGTCACAATGGTCCCCTAGGGCCCCCAAAGTGCGATTTTTGATGAAATTTGGCCATTTTTGAAAGTAAAATGATTGTGTAGACGTCATAAAGCTCGCGGAACAAGAAAAAACCACCTTCATGGGGACATGAACTCAATCTGAACCGATTGAGCCTAAATTTTTGGAAAACGGCTGGCACAATGAGCCGCAGGCGAATTTTAAAGATGCGCCCCTCAGCGATTTATCAAAAAAATAAACAGCTACAAAATTTTTACAAAATGGCTATACACGCGTGTAACATATCAAAATGGGGTAAAATTTCGCAAAAAATCCGAAAATGCCAATGAATTTTGATTTTGACCCCTTCCAAAAATTTTAAGGGGTGGAATTTGGTCAATTTTTGACCGATTTTGAAAAATGGTCGTGTTACCTATCAAAATGGGGTAAAATTTCGCGAAAAATACGAAAATGACAATGAATTTTGATTTTGACCCATTCCAAAAATTTTAAGGGGTGAAATTTGGTCAATTTTTGACCGATTTTGAAAAATTGTCGTGTTACCTATCAAAATGGGGTAAAATTTCGCGAAAAATACGAAAATGACAATGAATTTTGATTTTGACCCATTCCAAAAATTTTAAGGGGTGAAATTTGGTCAATTTTTGACCGATTTTGAAAAATTGTCGTGTTACCTATCAAAATGGGGTAAAATTTTCCGAGAAAACCAAAAATGTTGATAAATTTCGATTTTGACTTTTTTCAAAAGGTTTACAGATAAAATCTAGTCAATGTTTGAACAATTGTGAAAAATCATTGTTACTTTTTAAAACATTTTGAAATTTTAAAAGAACATAAAAAATATAGTTTTAAGGATAGGTATTTATATATTATTCAATCGCCGATTCTCATCAAAGTTTCATACACCTGAAAATCACTCGAGCATTTTTTTAAAAAAAATTTACCTGCAAAAAAGTACATTCTGTTTTACTCTCTAAAGTTTTCTTTCTCATACATTACGTAATAGTGATGATTGCAAAATTACTGAAAAATTGACCAAATTTCACCCCTTAAAATTTTTGGAAGAGGTCGAATTACAAATTTATTGGTATTTTCGTATTTTTCGCGAAATTTTACCCCATTTTGATAAGTAACAAGACAATTTTTCAAAATCGGTCAAAAATTGACCAAATTTCACCCCTTAAAATTTTTGGAATGGGTCAAAATCAAAATTCATTGTCATTTTTTGTATTTTTCGCGAAATTTTACCCCATTTTGATAGGTAACACGACAATTTTTCAAAATCGGTCAAAAATTGACCAAATTTCACCCCTTAAAATTTTTGGAAGGGGTCAAAATCAAAATTCATTGTCATTTTCGTATTTTTCGCGAAATTTTACCCCATTTTGATAGGTAACACGACCATTTTTCAAAATCGGTCAAAAATTGACCAAATTCCACCCCTTAAAATTTTTGGAAGGGGTCAAAATCAAAATTCATTGGCATTTTCGGATTTTTTGCGAAATTTTACTCCATTTTGATATGTTACACGCGTGTATAGCCATTTTGTAAAAATTTTGTAGCTGTTTATTTTTTTGATAAATCGCTGAGGGGCGCATCTTTAGAATTCGCCTGCGGCTCACTGTGCCAGCCGTTTTCCAAAAATTTAGGCTCAATCGGTTCAGATTGAGTTCATGTCCCCATGAAGGTGGTTTTTTCTTGTTCCGCGAGCTTTATGACGTCTACACAATCATTTTACTTTCAAAAATGGCCAAATTTCACCAAAAATTGCACTTTGGGGGCCCTAGGGGACCATTGTGACCATGCCCAAGGAAATGAAACACATATTCTAACTCGGGGGAGCATGTGCTACAAAATGGAAAAAACAATTTTTGTTCCCGGCCAACTTGAAAAAATGGGGGTTTTTAGGCTCCAGCCCCCTATAGTGACCCGGCAAAAATCGAAAATGCTCATTTTCGTGAATACCCCATCCATACCAACAAAAACCCAACTGATTTTTTTGTTCCTCAAAAAAGCATAGCATATTCACTTTCCTGAGCACTTTTCTGCGTCTGGACTGTAGACTAAACAGATTGTCCAGGAACTAAAAAATCAAAAAACCGGTTTCGTCAAAAAAAGATATTTAATTCTTCTTTTTTTTGGGGGGGGGGGGGTTTGAAAAGAATACTTACCACACACCAAGGAGATTAAAACGTGATACATATGAATTTTTGAAACCAGTTTATTATTGATTCGCAATCATTTGTGGATAAACAAAATTAAAATGAAAAAAAATTGAACTCTCTTGTTTTGAGCCTTGCAACTTTTGTTTCAAGTTTTTTCTATTTTGAATTTTGGAGTAATGTGAATGAATGAATCAATGCATTGTAATCCTATCGGTGTGTGAGATTCATTTCGCCGAAAAAATTCCCATTTTTTTACGATTTTCTTTGTTTCTGGACACTCAGTGTACGAGCTTGAAAAATTATCAACCTCGTTATTGAAAGCACAATCGTCTTTCTAGCTCTTTCCAATCAAAAGTCAGTCAGTCAGTCAATTTATTTGTTTTGTTTCCAGCGCGATGTGTGCTATGAACAAACTTATAATAATTTCCAATCAAAAGTAAATTCCATCGAACATTTATTTTCGATCATACTGTATAATTTCATGACGTTTGATCAATATTAGGTTAATTTTCCCTCCAGATGAACATGGAACGATCCTCAACATAATTTCCTTTTCTAGAGGTTCTCAAAATGTCCTTGGAAAAAGTCAGAATACAAGAAAATTTCGTTAAATGATATTACTTCAAACAATTTTGAGACCCCCCCTCCAAAAAAATAGGCGGTGTTGAGAATCGTTCTATGTCTATCTATGTAAAGTGAAAATTAATTTTCTAGTACCAAACGAAATTTTTGAAATTATATTTTTATTCAACTTCAAAATATCTCCAAAAAAACGTTTTCGGCCATCAAATGAACATAGGAATAATGAAAATACTTCAAAAAATCTGGATATTTTTATCAACAAAAGAACAAAAAAAAATTGAAAATTTTTTGGAAAAATTTAAGCTATTTGAAAAAAAGTCTATACTTTGAGATCTTGACAAAAAATCGTATATTTTTACCAAATTTCACAAAAAAAAATTCTGGAATCCATTCAACATTCGAAAAAATTTAAAAAACGACCCACCATTATGATTATTTTTATAAAAACTGATAACCATAATTACAGTAATTTAAAGCTAATTACATAATTTCATTGAAAGTTCGTACTCAACTCGTTAAATTCAACAGGCCTTGTTCTTTCTTTTCTTCACCTATCTTGTCCCTTAATTCCATTCTCTTTTCTCACTCCCTATTCCGAAACCAGTAAGCATTTTTATTAAACGGCTGTTCGCTCGATACGACGAGTCGAAAACACATTCGAAAAGAAAAAAGAAAGTATACGACGACGAGATGGTACATTCACCCAGAAATTCCATCGCATTACCCAAACATTTCATTTATACGTTACCTTTGTTTTATGCGCTGGCTGTTTCATACCTTTTCGTTCGCACTGCTCGGGTTCGCCTCGTACATATAACATTAGCCTTTGGAAAAAATTTCATTTCTTTAAAAACTCTTTTCGATGTTGGTGGATGTGTAAAGAAGGTACATACAATGGCCAGACTGGGAAAAATCATTTGAAACGTCGTCATTTCATCCGGCCAAATAAATCTGCCATCGTGAAAATATTTCCGAACCCTTAAAGCAATTCGTCTTTTATTTCACTTACACACAAAAGTAACGTTAAAATTAAATTCCACCATTTCGTATCGTTCTATACGGTTCGGTGTAGCTCGGCGAAAGGCTTATGTGCACGTCGACAAATAATTCGTAGGTATGTTTGTAACGATATATGTTTTGTACCAAGTTCCACCTACCTATGTCTATCTGGACGGAAGGAAACTTTTTCAGAAACGTTTCACTTTATCGTTGACCATCGAAAGTTGAAATAAAGAAAAACTCTGATGTTGGTTAATACATTGTATATTTTTCACATTCACTCTGCGCTGGTTTCCTTCGCAATGAGTTTTCTTATTTATTGAAGAGCACGACTAAGACGATGTGGTTTATGCCACGATAAAATCATCAAGTTCGAGTTCTTGGCACACACGTTCCCTGGTCCCGGTGGTGTTGCGGATTTACCAGTTGATTAATTTATTATTAAACTTGGCACGAAGTCGTTGACTGATTGTTCTTGCGAGACGGATTAACGTTGCATTTTCGCTGAACCCTTACAAAATGCTAGCTCCTGCTGTCCACTCCCTCCTTTTCTAGAAATATGCTACGTGCGGTGTGAATTTCTCGCATATTTAATCAGCCATCGACTGAGATCGATGGTTGGAGGGTAGGAAGTAAGTCGTGTCCATTGTTTGTTATCTATTTGAATTTTTTATTCAGTTTTACTCCGCCACGGGCCGTTATGTTTGGGGATAATCTTCGTCCATCGTTTATTTCAAAAAGTTATCGAAACTTGGCGTAGTTATGAAATTAAATTTCACGTTATTGAGTACTTCGAGTTGTATTGTTCGTTAACCTCGCTCTAGTTGAAAAATTTCACTTTTTTATTTGAAAATAAAAATTCAATATAGAATGTTGAATATCACGAGAGTTATTGAAGACCCATTATGAAATTGGCTTGAAATGGCCCCATAAACTATTGATAATGTAAAAATTGCTGGAAAATGGGTTTAAAATTTTTCATTTAATTTATTTGTTAAAAATGTTAAAAATTTTGAAAAAGTTGTCGAATTGTTATAAAAAATTTGGTAGAAATGACATATGGACTAGAATGAAGCAAAAATAGAAAGTATATTATTCCGGATTTTGGCCAAATTCTGATGAGGAAGTTCAGTACAAGTTGAAAGTGTCCCATGAAAAATTTTAGCCTCCTAACCCAAAGGTGAGAGAGAGCTATGAGGTCTCAAAGTTGGGTCATTTTCGAAAAAAAAAAAAACGCTGTTTTTGGCCTAAAAATTCCATTTAAATTGCTGTAAAAAAAATCCTCACATGGCTTAGAAAATCAGTTTGGAGTTTCTGCATCTCCCTGAGCAAAATTTTTCTCGATTCGATACCATCTTAGCTCCCAGGCGTTGAAAAGTCGTGAAACCAGGCATGCCACAGAGTCACCTTTTTTAGTGACTTGTCCCCTATTTTCAGGGTTGGTCACTAAAAGTCCCTTTTTTGGTCAAAAGTCACTATTAGTCCGTTTTTTCACTCTAAAGTCACTATTTTCATTCAAACGGCCTTCCGCTCTTGCATAAAATTAAAAAAAAATACTAGTTTATTTTTTAGAACTCGTAATTTTTAGATGCAGAATATTACGATTTTTTCAGTAAAAACTCATTTTAGATGAAACTGATGAAAGTTTTATTAATTATAAATAATGTATTATTATAAAAAAAGTTTATTCTTTTTTTCAGTCATTTGAAGCATATTTTTAAACTCGTAGCTTCAAATAAAGATTTATTAATGGTAAAATATACCCTAATCTCGACCGCTTTCTAATTTCGACCACCGCACAGGCCGATTTCGGCCGCTATAGACGCAATCTACCGGAAAAAAATTTCATGCTCCTTTTTCACAAATAAACAATTTGAGACCAAAATGACAACCCTACAGGCAAAACTAGCGGAGAAAATTGAAAAAAACGAAATACGAGTAGCATAGTAGTACAGTCATTTTAGGTTTTGACCACCAAAAAAATAGCAGAAAGGGGAAGTTTCGTAGTAGGGTATGTATTTTAAGATTTCTGAACTTCCCTAAAATTGGTGCATAATTTAGTCCTCCTTTTGGGAAGTAAGAGGGTTCAAATATTGTTTTTTCGTCGATAACTTTCGAAATTACGCACTAATGAAAAAATAGTTGAAACAAAAGTTGTAGAGCATTAAAAAACGAACAATTTTGTCATTTACCATTTTCTCCCAGAATGTCATGGGGAGGAGCTGGGGTTTTCAGAAAAAAAAACAATTTTGATAATTTTCCATTACCTCAAATAATTACCAATAATCGGGTTAATCGACTTTTAGAAGCGTTTTTTTTTACATCCTATCACTAAGTAGAATAAGAAAAATGTACAACCGACCCCTCATCTCAAAGTGGGGGGCTGGTGGTCGAAATTAGGAACCCAAAATTTCGATAGTCAATTTTTGAATTCCCTCAGAAAAAAATCACAAAAAATGATCGTATCGGCTTAGAATTTTATGGGGTGGTGGAGGAAGGGTCGATGTATTTTTTAAGCCATTTCTGACGTTTTTACCTCCATAAGTCTTTTATTGGTGGAAGTTTGAAAAAAAGTGGTCGAAATATGGCACCCTTACCCTTGATGAAAAAATTTTTCAGAAAAAAAAGTATTTTCAGCATTATTGCAGAGAGAAATACAGTTTGAGTCATGGTTTTTTTTGGGGGGAGGGGGTGTATTTATTTATGAAAAAAATGAAAAATTGGTCACTTTTTTCGAAAAATAGGTCACTTTTTGCCTCATAAAAAGTCACTGAAGTCACTATTTTTCCTCAAAATCTGTGTGGCATGCCTGTGAAACGCAAAAATCGAAATTTTTTATTTAAAGAAGAAATTAAATGACATGTTTTATTCCCCAAAAACTCGACTGATTACTTTATTCTAACAACTAAAAAACAAATTTGGATTTAAAAAAAATTTTCCGAGACAGTGCTATCAACTTTCTAAAAACACAAAAATCAAAAATGCTACCTTTGGAAAACATAGGTAGATGGGTAACTGGGTACTTACTTGAAATTTAAAATCTCACATCAATAATATAACATTAAAAGAAACTTTACAATCTTTTTACTTTTTTTTTAAATGTTTACTTATTTACAGTTTTTACTAGAATTTTACTAATTCGCTGGTTTATTGAATAATTTTTATAAAATTTTATAAATTTTTGTAGTTAATTGATTCCGCTTTTTAAAAAAAATTCAAAACATATTTTTTGAGGTGAGTTTATTTTTACCCCAAACTTAATTCTTTGTAGTAAGAAATGCACCAATAATCAAACAATTATTACTGAGTAAGACACAGACGTGTCGAGGTATGGAATGTGGTTTTTGACCCCCTTCCTTTTTTCGAGTCTGATCACGATGTCATTTCGCCAAAAAAAATTCTACAACGAAGAAGGGAAATTTAACCCAAAATGTTCAAAAATATTTTTGACCTTTAAAATTCATTTCTGATGCAATTTTTAGGAAAAATGAAAACTTTTTTTTTGTAAAATGGTTTCAAAAATCACTATAATTTTTTATTTTTTATTTTTGGTCCTTAATACCTTAGAGGGTAATTTTTTAGATTTGTGTTCGAAATTACTCCAGGCGGTAATTCAGAAGCTATAAAAATTACTTACTTTGAAGTGCGAGTTTTTTGACATGGGTATATCTTGGGTTGGGTCGGAGGCAAAATTTGAAAAGTCCTTCTTAGATCAAGGCATAATGACGTCATGTTAGACTTGAAAAAACTAAGAAAAAAAATAGAAAAAGTAATTTATTCTTAGATCAAGATATAAAAATTACATTAAGTTTTTGTTATACTTGAAAAAAAAAGTGTTAAAGTCGTATACTTTTTTCAATTTTTTTGATTATTCTTACATGTTTTTTTCCGATTCAGTTTAGAATTAAAGTCAGCTTTTCTCCACATGGGAAGGGAAGAGTAAAGCAACCAGCATTATGTGCAATTTTAGAAGGGATTAGTCAAAATGGTGTGTATAGACCTCAAAAAGACCAGTCAAAAGTTCACAAATTGAAAAAAAAGGAATTTTGGAATAAATTGTTGAAAAACACAAAAAGTAATTTTTTTAATACCTTTTTTGGCAACATTTTTCAACTTTTTTGTTTCAATATTTTTAAATACTTACCTACATATTATGTTGAAATTTATGGACGGGGTGAGGATTGAGTCAAGAAGATTATATTTTTACCAGGTGTTTTTGAGATCTAGACACATTGTAAAATACGTACGTTCCACCCCAGGCAATATCCTCACCTCACAAAGACTTGTCGAAATCAAATAATTAAAAAATCGCCATTTTTACAGCCCAATTTTTAAAAAAAAATCTCCCAGCGCAGCAACAAAAATTAATTACTATTAAATTAACTAATGAACAATTCATTTTTTTTTTGTTTCAGGTGAGTCACGAATTTTCTTGGTTAGAATAAGAAGTATTTAAATACGTAAGTAATTTTTTAAAATTCTCAAAAAAAAATCATTTTGAAATATTAGGTAAGTATTGAAAATAATTTTTTTGAAAAATTCTTTCAAAAATCATACAAAGTGAGAAGGGATGTTCTGAACTTTGAAAAAAAAATTGGGTCGTTTGTTCGAAACTGGAATCTAAAAAAAGCCCTGAATGTCCCATTGTCCCTCGTGAGCTTATGCAATTTTTTCAGCTGTTTGTTTAGGAAAGATAAATTGTTCAAAATTATCGTCAATATAGTCAGTTTTGAATTTTAGAATTTTTTCACAATGTACGTTTGAAATTCGACGAGAAAATTTTTCCATTTATTTTTACTCAACATATCCGAAACTCTGATTCATTTAAAACCAGATTTTTAGCTATCCGATAGAAATGAAAATTCACGGCCTAAAGCCTCTTCCTTTTTCCTCCATTCTACCTGCACAAATGCGGAACACTTTCGGCATAAAACGACTCTCGTTATCCCATAGAAAAAAAATCACTGAAAAAGTTACTCAAACGTTCGTTGAACGTTGAAAAACGCATTATTCAACAGATGTCGTGTCGCGAGAATTGCATACAATAGCGCCGTAAATACTTAACGCCCGATTCCATCTCCGGCTTTTTGACGTTAATAGAATTGCATAGGTTGTTCGCCGTAAATACGACGCGAACATGAGGCTGGTTCGGAGTACTGACAGCGATGAAAGCATGATTATACAGTTAACTCTGCTCTTTCTTTATCCTCGATGTCTTTGTCGTCCTGATCAACAAGTTAGCGATGTAGTTCTCGTAAAAGAAGGTCGAGGAGGGAAGTGGAGTGCAAATCAGATGCACCGTAACATTACGTGTTACACGTATCGTGAAAATGTTAAGTTACACCTTCGAGCTTTTCTCTCTTCTGGTATTTTTTTCCCGATGCATTTCTCTTTGTGTTCACAAACGATGCTATGCGCCAGAAAAGCGTAAAATTTCGGAAACGATAATGACGGCGATACGTATAGTTTTGAGGGAAGGCGTGCCAAGATAATATCCGGCGTAATTGGAGTTTGAGGACGAAGATGAGGGGAACGAGTGCAGTATTTTTGCAATTTTCTTACATGCTCGATTTAAATTTTCGACGTGGGTGAGTAGAGAAGACACGAAATTATAATAAGAGAGTGGAATGAACTGGCAGCTTGTATGAATGTGTATGTGTGCGTGTCTTAAAGCGGATTATACTCCGTCTCGCCGCACCACGTCGCTGTGCTTTGTTCGTATATAAACGATGTAGGTGGGTAGGGCTTATAATAACCTTATACCATGACAATACGCGATTTGCGGACTGCTATACGCGACGTGCTGATGCAATTAGCAAGCGGCTAATAAAGGCTAAATGTCAACACAAAGGTATTATACCGATGGTGGGCATCGACTATGTAGGTGGATGATCGCTCGTAAGGTCAAAAAGCCATCATCATCATAATATGGTCTATTAGAAAGGGCTATGGAGGGGGGGGGGGGAAATATTAATATACGACATCGACACGAGCCACGTTCAGTATATAAACCAGGGATCCGGAGGGAGGGGGTCTGGTCCCTCCGGCTCCGAAAATTTTTAAAAAGTGCCTCCGGCTCCATGATTTTTTTAAAAGTACCTCCGGCTCCGAATTTTTTTTCCAAGTGCCTCCAGCTCCGGCTTCGGCTCAATAAAAAAGGCTCCGGAGGGCACTCCTGGAGGGGCCCTCCCTCCGAAGATGAAAAATCGAAATTTTTATATAATTTTAAGGAATTATAATGAAAATAATAGAAAATACAGTACTTGGTTAACCCTTTCGCAAACGATTTTGAAATCATTGCATTTTATTTTTTTATGGAAATTGTTCCTCCCCCTCCCCCCTCCAAACACAAATCAGGTGTCACAGAATTTTTTCCCCTCCCCCAACCTCCTCAGGGGGCTTGAGGTACCGTATGTCCCAGTGGTATAGTAAATTGACCCTGTGTGTCCCAGTGGTAGACAAAATTTACATGTGTGTGTGCCAGCGGTAGAGAAATTAGCAATGACTGTGTCTCAGTGGTAGAGAAATGAGAAAATACATATGAGTTTTACAAAATCGAAAATCTTTATTTTGAACAACGAATACGACTGGAATGGTGGGGGCAATGAACACGTTCTGAAATTGAAAATACAAAGGAGGGGACCTCCGAAGAGGGACCTCCGGAGCGAGGAGCCGGAGGGGGTCCAATGTGGTCCCTCCGGCTCCAGCTCCGACTCCGGAATTTTTTTAAATATCCCTCCGGCTCTGGCTCCAATTTTTTTTTCAAAGTGGCTCCGGCTCCGGAAAAATCGCCCGGAAGGGGGCCCTCCTCCCTCCGGCTCCGCTCCGGATCCCTGATATAAACTAAATCTTGTATACCTACTCGTCGTATATAGGGCGTTTCATAGCTGACGAACCTCCTTCCAACAAGTGAGTAGGCAACTCATCCTGACTCCGAGTATGTATGTTTGCCTAAGCTTTGAACTGCAGGGACTGAGTTATGCTCTTCGAAATTTTTTTTCTGAATTTCGCTTGGCACTTTCAACTGTGCGTTACTCGAGAACCAAGATAGATAGAAAGTTGCAATTTGTGGTAACGCGTAGCCCATTTTTTCTAGAATTTTTCTACCCGATTGATAATTCTTGTAAGTGAACTGGGGTTGGATACTCCCTATCAGATATTTTTGAAAAACGGATAAATAAACGTGTAAAAAGTTGATGGTTTTTTCTATTTTCGCGAATTACAGAAAAGGTTTTCTTCTTTTGATACCATTATTAGCGATGATTCTAGAAGAGAAAACTTTGATCATTCCAATGGCACACAGTGGGATATTCTAGGATTTGAAAGCGCAAAACTCAAATTCGCGACATATGTATCAACAAACCATCAAATTAGGGGGCTTTCGATGTGCTGAATTCATTTTTGAACTTATTTTGACCCCAGCCCTTAAGAAACCTCCCCTTTGCGGGGTTTAAAACTCTAAATTTCGAAAAATATTGTGTTGGGTGTCGAAATGTATGTTTTTCGATGTGCTGAATTTATTTTGATCCTAGCTCATGAGCAACTCCGCGGGCGGGGGGGGGGTGTTAGAATCTAATATTTTGTAAAATATTGTGTTGCATGGGTGTCAAAGTGTTTTGATATGCTAATTTCATATTTGAATATATTTTGACCCCGGCTTATTAGGAACCTCCCCTGAAGAAGGGGAACCCCAAAATTTTTGAAAAATATCATGTTGGGAGTCAAAATATATCGCCTAAGAGGGAAGGACCAATGAGATGAGAAGCCACACCCCTTAGACAGAGTATATAACCAGATCCAGGACCCAACAAGGATTTAGTGGTGATCCAACCCTACTCTGAAGAATTCAAGTGCAACCTTTACAAAATGTTATCAATACACTCTTATTGTAATCTGACTTAAAAACAGTTTTTCTTAAATTTGCAAAATTTAACTTTATAACTGTTAATCAGATTTCGATGCACTTTTCATAACTTTTTATTCAAATGTCAATGGTTTCAATTTTTCAATTTTTTTTCAATACAGTAAAAGCTCATTATAACACTTGATCAAGGGACCAGAAAAAATAGCATCATTATATGCAAAATTGCGTTAAAAGCGGAATTGTGTTAAAAGTGAATTCTTTTTATCATAAGTACATTTTGAGGGTTATAAAGAAATTCATTGGGAAATTCACTAAAATGAAGAAGTTTATTTGCAAATCTAATTGTATTTCAATTTCAATGAAGTGAACAAATTTTTTATGAATTTCAAGATATTTTTAGTACATTAACCCCATGTTACAGCACCTATTTGAAACTGCATTGAAATCATTTTTTCAAAATTTTATGCATAATTTGAATTTTTTGTCATAGACAAATTTTGACAAATTTTATACAAAATTCGACTTCTTGAAAGCGTTATATCTGAATTTTGTGAGTGTTATTTTGAGATTAATTTTACATTGGTTAAATGGCGCTGGTCCAAAGACCAGAAGAAATCCGCGCTATAAACAGATGAGAGTTATAAGCTGAAGCATTATAACGAGCTTTTACATGATTTTTCCTTTTTTTCTCATTTTTGAAAGTTTTTTAATTTTTTATCAAAGCGTACCTACTCTTTTTTTTTGAATAAAATGTATCTTTACCATTTTTACATTATAGATATTACCATTTAGAAAAACTGTGTTGCCAATACTGTGAATTTAAACCACTGAAATTTGACTCTACAACTTTTTATTCAAATGTCAATGCAATTCCCATAACTTTTTATTGAAAAATTGCAATAATTTAAATTTTTTTCATTTTCGAAAATGTTTTCATTTTTTTCAAAACATACCCTATTTTCTGAATAAAATATACTTATATCTTGAACATTTTTGTATCATATTACAAATTTAGAAAAACAGTGTTGCCAATATTACAAATTTAAACTAATTTTTTAGAATCGAACTTTATATCACATTTTATTAAAATGTCAATGCACTTTTCGGAGCTGGAGGGACTTTAATCAAAAATTTTGGAACTGGAGCCGGAGCCGAAGGGACCAGACCCCTCCTCCCCCTTCGGATCCTTGGCCATCCAAGGAATCTGGAACAGAGCCGGAAAGAGGTGGGAGTAGGTCCTCCTCCGGGCGATTTCTTTTGAAAATTTCAGAGCTGGAGCCGGAGTCATTTGAAAAAAAATCTTGCACCCGGAGAGACTTTAATCAAAAATCTCGGAGCTGGAGCCGGAGGGACCTGACCAAACGAGGACAATTTTTTTCAGGTATTCACAAAAATGGAAAAGAACAAAACTTTTTTACACTTCTTTTCGAATATCTAATGTTGTACACCATCGCGTAGAAAAATTCAAAGCACAACTTTCTATTCTACCTATCATGGATGCCGAGTTGTGTACGGTTGGAAGTGTCGAGCAAAATTCAGGGGGAAAAAGTTTTTCGAGAGCTTACGTCAGCCCTGCAGTTCAAAGGTTAGGCAAATACACATACTTGGGATCAGAATGAGTTGTCTACTCACTGTTTGGAAGGTGGTTCGTCAGCTATGAAACACCCTGTACATATGTAAAGTCTCATGTATATTTTACGGTTAAAGATAAAATAGGTAAAAGTGGCTGGGAAAACGGGTACACTCGAAGGAAAGATTTCTCATATACGAAGAATTATCCTACGTTATAGACGCGACATCTTCTCGAGTAAATACGCGTCTCTCTTTTTGAAAAACCTCGACGATAAGTTGCGACACAAGTGTGCGAGTCGACGATAAACAAATCCGCGTTCGCATATTTCAATAAAAAGGGTGACGCGAGGCGGCGCCCGAGAAATATTAACTCTAATAATGTGTATTTCAATATAAACAAAAAGAAAATCCCAACGTCTCTACGGGATCAGGTTAGTGTATACGTTTTGTAATATTCAACGAACGAAAGAGTGAGAGCGAGGGGGGTTTCTGTAATGTGTATAAATTTCATCCGACAGAAGCGCACGATCGACGGTGTCGGTGGTGGCGTGGCTTTGCTCCGATGTTTCCTTTCAATGAAGATGTTTTCGAAGTAGATTTTGGTATTTTGTGTATTATCACTGATATAGTTGGTGCTGGTGTTGTCGGCGATGAATTTAGGTGTTACAAGGAGATTATTTTGAATAAATAGACGGTTTTTAAAAGGATGGATTTTTTTAAATTTACATATTTTTGGCCCCGAAATGAAAAAAGTAGCGAATTGGGTCAAGGAAGTGAATTTCCAAGAATGAAAACTCGATATTATCAGAGTGGGAGGCTTAGCCTTTGAAGAAAAATTCTAAAATAATGAAATAAGTTTATTATACTTAATCATTTTTTTTTTTTTAAGAATACACTGGATAAGTAACCTTACCTAGTTTAGTTTATATTGGGCTTTAACACTATGAAAATTCCAACCGGGTGTGTTTTTTCATATTAGGTAGTCTACTTTTTCATGCGTTTAACAGTGATTAAAAAACTGAAAAACTGAAACCGAATTTTATTTCTGGCGGAATTGAACAAAATTTCGTTCGATTGAAACTTCAAAAATGCTGACAGATTGAATATTTTTTATTCATTTTCATAAATTTTAAACACGAGAAAAATCAAATTTATAATCTTATTATCAAAATGCAAAAAATTTTCAAATTCATCGGAAAATTTTTTAAAAAAAAAAAGAAATAAAAACAGCCAACTTGAACAGAAACTAAAAATTAATTACTTACAACGATTTTTTTTTAAAGGAATTGAAATAAGCGTCAAATCGATTTTTTGACCTTTTTAAATTTAAAAAAAAGTCGTTTCTAAAACATTAGCAAATGAAAACCATTTGCAATATCTTATTTCTAAATGGGAAAAACGTTTACTTAATTGTCTTTAATTATTGATTTCATAAAGTGACCTTTTTCTAATAGCAAGATTCTTAAAGAGCCTCTCCGCATAAGATGGTGAATTCCGCACTCTCACCGATTGAGCTGAAACTCACCCAAAATGTTAATATTGATGTAAATTCACCCCAAAAAAATTTTTGGCTCGATCCCCCCACCCCAGTCCGAATAAAATGGCCGTAAATGTCCAAAATTCAAAAATTCGTATCTCCAAAGGGGGTGGTTCAAAAATTTTGAAATTTTCACAGAAAATAGTTAGTGGGTAGATGTATACGTGAGAATTTTTTCAATTTTTTTTTCGCGTATTTGGGGGGGTTTTGAGGGGTTTGAAAATTTAAAAAATTCGTAGAAAAAAAAATCGGGGGGGACCCCGGCTGGAATTTTTTTTAAAAAGTTGGTCCTACCCTCAGGTGTAACATATATTTTTTTCAGACCCCCGAGGGGGGGTGCAACATGGTCAAAAAAAATAAAAACAACAAAAAAACACGTTTTTGACGTTTTTTTTGCAATATTTACTCCCTTTAAGACAAATATTTTGAAAAAAAATTAATTTTTGTGGAATACATTTGAAGTGAACCAGAATTACACTTTTTGATCATTGGGCTACAAACCGATAATGATAGCATCGCCGCTGCCCGTGTAGTACAGTCGCAAACTGTAAAATATTCAAGAAACGTGGCTTTTTATGAAAGAAGCATGAAAGTTGGTATGATGAACAATAAGACCAAAACAAAATTTTAGTGAACGCGACCCACTTTGTATCTACCATGGGGGGGGGGTGCAGGGGGTGGTATTTTGAGGTCCCATCCCCCTATGTGGCGAGTTTGAGCAAAGTCGGCGTTTTTGAACTCGATTTCATATATTTCAACCTCCCTGAACACGAATATGCCATTACTTTCAAAATCGGATAATTATAAGTGCCCCAAATTTCAAATTTAAAATACCCCTAATTACCAATATTCATGAAAAATACCCGAAAATCGTGGTTTTTGGCCCCTACACCTCACACATCGATCAGAAACGAATTTTCAATACGATATTCGAAAAATAGACCTCAAACCCGATCTATAGACTCATATACCTACGAGCTTCATACGTCTTCATGGGGAGGAGTAGGATGAGCCGCGGTATTCCCAATTTTGATGAATTTTACAGTTTTTTCGAATATTTGGATATCTGTAGGTAATATAAAGGATTAAAGGGTCGTTGGGGTGGGGGGCAGAATGCTTGCTATTTTCTTTATTTATGGCTAAAATTTGAACTGCTTTCTTTTAATGATGAGTTTTCTGAACTTTTTCTACTTAAATAATTCTTTTTGTGTCATCTTCATAACTCCACCCCGATGCTCCTCAACCAAAAATAATGTTAATTTGTGTTCTACGACCTTGAAAATGTTGATGTACTCATATTACACATCATATAAAGTTTCCCACCCACTCATCTTTCACCCCTTCAGGAGTGTCACAGTTGAAAAAACAGACCTCAAATTTGTTTAAAATTACTTCAAAATAATGGGATTTCTCATTTTCATATCAGAATGACAAAATTTCACTTCCAACTCGACCCTCCCCCCCCCACTTCAACGACCCTTTGCTCTCAAACGTAAAAAATATCATCGTATTTGTGTTCTACGATCTCAACAATGTAGATTTAGACATATATTGCACGCTATATTTGTCCATTGCATTTTCACCCCACACCCCACATCATCCCCTCTCAAGGAACGCAAGTAGATACAAAGGGCTACGTACAAGTTGCCCCTTTGGAATATTTTGAGTGCATATTATTTCACTGAAAAGTGCATCAGAAATATGAAATGTGTGAAGTAACTACTCACCCTTTCACCACCCCCTCCACTCCAGTGACGGGGAAGAGGGATTAGATTGCAATATTATCCATTAGATACGAGATATAGAACTTGATATCGAATAAATGGCATCAAATATTTCGAAATATATTCGTCAGCCAGGACATCGCATGAGGTTTGCAAAATACCTACCATTTTGACAGAACTTTTTACCCCCTGACTCCTCAACTGCGATTCTAGGTACCCTTGCAAATGCCTAGTTTTGTTAGTCAAGGTGTCTACTTGTCATATTAGCAATTCAAAATGGTTCGAAATCCTTTATATTACGTACAGATATCCAAATATTCGAAAAAACTGTAAAATTCATCAAAATTGGGAATACCGCGGCTCATCCTACTCCTCCCCATGAAGACGTATGAAGCTCGTAGGTATATGAGTCTATAGATCGGGTTTGAGGTCTATTTTTCGAATATCGTATTGAAAATTCGTTTCTGATCGATGTGTGAGGTGTAGGGGCCAAAAACCACGATTTTCGGGTATTTTTCATGAATATTGGTAATTAGGGGTATTTTAAATTTGAAATTTGGGGCACTTATAATTATCCGATTTTGAAAGTAATGGCATATTCGTGTTCAGGGAGGTTGAAATATATGAAATCGAGTTCAAAACGCCGACTTTGCTCAAACTCGCCACATAGGGGGATGGGACCTCAAAATACCACCCCCTGCACCCCCCCCCCCCATGGTAGATACAAAGTGGGTCGCGTTCACTAAAATTTTGTTTTGGTCTTATTGTTCATCATACCAACTTTCATGCTTCTTTCATAAAAAGCCACGTTTCTTGAATATTTTACAGTTTGCGACTGTACTACACGGGCAGCGGCGATGCTATCATTATCGGTTTGTAGCCCAATGATCAAAAAGTGTAATTCTGGTTCATTTCAAATGTATTCCACAAAAATTAATTTTTTTTCAAAATATTTGTCTTAAAGGGAGTAAATATTGCAAAAAAAACGTCAAAAACGTGTTTTTTTGTTGTTTTTATTTTTTTTGACCATGTTGCACCCCCCCTCGGGGTCTGAAAAAAATATATGTTACACCTGAGGGTAGGACCAACTTTTTAAAAAAAATTCCAGCCGGGGTCCCCCCGATTTTTTTTTCTACGAATTTTTTAAATTTTCAAACCCCTCAAAACCCCCCCAAATACGCGAAAAAAAAATTGAAAAAATTCTCACGTATACATCTACCCACTAACTATTTTCTGTGAAAATTTCAAAATTTTTGAACCACCCCCTTTGGAGATACGAATTTTTGAATTTTGGACATTTACGGCCATTTTATTCGGACTGGGGTGGGGGGATCGAGCCAAAAATTTTTTTGGGGTGAATTTACATCAATATTAACATTTTGGGTGAGTTTCAGCTCAATCGGTGAGAGTGCGGAATTCACCATCTTATGCGGAGATGCTCTTTATCAGAAAATTAAAAAAAAAAAACAAGAAATAAAGAACAGTCAACTTGAACAAAAACTAAAAATTAAATACTTACAACGAAATGTTTTTTTTTTGAAAATGCCTTGAAAATTGTTTAAAATGTTGGAATACATACAGAATTTTAAAATTAAAAATTTTTTTGAATCATAAAAAATCAGAAATTTTTACAAAATTGTTGAAAATGTAAAAAAAAAAAATGTCCAGATTTATTTCAAACGTTGATAAAAGGATGCAATCTGTCTACTGGCAAGAAAAACAAGAAAAACCAGAAATTGGTAAGAATTGTACCTTTGCAACAAGAAAATCAGAAAATAGCAAGAATTTTGATGATTTTGCTTTGAAAAACAAGAATTTTCAACATTTTACTTTTCTCTGAATTTTTTAATTGAATGATAAAAAGGGAGGATTATTTTTTGGGGTAAATTTGAGGGAAAGAAATGTTATGAGAATAGCAAGAAACATCCAAAAAATAGCAAGAATGTTCATTTTTCAGATCCAGTAGAAACCTTGGAACCATAAAACAGCAATTAAAATTGTTGAAATTCGTTTAAAATTAAACAAAATCAATGTAAAAAAATGTTGACATTTTCATAAAAACATTATAAAGTTGCTTGAAATACCGTAAAATGTATGTAAAATTTTATTCAAGTGTCATGGAAATGTCGTTAAAAATTTTTAAAATTCGGTAAAATAATAATAAATCCCTATAAATTTTGTAACAAGTAATTCGTCAATTTTTAAAAGCTACAACTAACCGTTATGTAGATAGAACTTACTTACTCAAAATTTAAAAAAAATAAAATATTGATAATAGTGTCTCAAATATCTTGAGAATTTTTAGAAATGTCTAAAATGGGGGAAAAAATTGTCGAATTTTAGTGAAAATCGTGTAAAATATATTTAAAAATTTGCAAATTTTTACAAAAGTTACTCAAATTTAAAAAATTTAGTGTAAAAACACAAGAAAAATTATTTTATTTTGTATGAAAACTGATTTGTAAGAAAAACGTGAAAATGTAATTGTTTCGATATCTCAACCCTTTTTTGTTACATTCTGAATCATTTTATCCTAATTAAAAAAAAATCTAACAGTTGAATACCTATCTTTAGAAACAATTCCAACTGTTTTTTTTTTGCTTTGATACCTATAAGTACCTAGGTATAATTTATAATCATTTTGACGTTCTTCGTTCTTGTATACCTAATTTTTACCAAAACAATTTTTAAGAATACTTACTTTTTATAATAAGCATCAGTAACGTAACATTTAATATGTTTTTTGAAAACAGTTTCTTAAGTAAGTCTCTTGTTAAAAATATTTAAAAACTCTTTTCAAAAGATCTTTTTTCCTTTTGAGCCAAAAAACGAAGAAGGAACAATTTTAAACTGAATGTTTTGAACTTACTTTTTTTCATCGAAAAGGAATTTAATTGAATTCCGTCAAAAAGTTTAAAAATTTCGAAAGCCAGGCATTTCAATAGAAAATCAAGTAACATCTCATTTTCGAAAATACATACCTACAAGGTTAACCTAAAAAAATTGTACTAATTACATACATTCTACGTAAGTAAGTATGTTTTTGTGCTTTTTTAAGTCCAATAAGTAATAAATTTCTCAATGATCATGGATAATTTTTTTTTCGAGATTTTGCAATTTTTTTTTGCAATTTTGTATTTATTATAGTGTTTTTTTTTATTTTTGCTTTTTTGCTCCAAAAATTTTCAGTAAGTATAGATACTTGAATTTACCCCTCATCAAATTTGAGAAATTATGTAGGTGTAAAAAGAGTATTTTTCAAGAATAAAAATTATATTGAAAAATAAAAAAATAAAAGCAAAGGGTATAGCCGGACAAGGGGTGATTTTGGCCCCAGCCTCAATTTTCAGTCTAATGCCCCCAGATTGTGTACCTTGATGAAAAAAAAATCTGGAAACATTTTGGCCTCAACCCCCTCCCTTTCGGAGCTATGTCCATTTTATTGTATTATTTTCAAGAATTTTTAATTCCAACGGAAGTGAATGAAATTTTCTGTTATTATTTGGCACAAAGTTACATCTCGTAAAGGTCTATTTACGATAATTTTTTCATCAATTTTGGTGCACTCCTTCATGAGGTTTTGGCCATTTGAAATTTTCCACTGTAAAAAAGACTTAAACAGCAAAGTTCGACTAATTTTTGAAAATATCCTAAAAACGTGTTTTTTGACGTAAAATCACGTCGCGCATTCAGTTTTGGCGATTAAGGTGCCGCAAAGGTCAAAAATTGCAAAAACCCGTGAAAAATGTTGTTTTTTGGCAGATTTTTCAAATTTTGAGCATTTTATACGGAAAGAAATGACCAAATGAAAAAACCAATCCCGTATTCATGTTCAGCAGGTCAAAATACTCCGATAAAAACCATTTTCGCGACCATTTTACTTTAAATCTCGAAATCTTGTTTTATTGTCGCGAAAAATCAGCGAAAAAAGTGAATCTTGACATTTAAAGTAAAATGATCGCAAAAAAGGTGTTTATCGGGGTATGTTGACCTGCTTAAGAATCCGACGTTAGTTTCTGAATTTGGTCATTTATTTCCGTATAAAATGCTCGAGATTTGAAAGATCAGCCAAAATAACAACATTTCTGTAAGGGTTTTTGTAATTTTCGGTCTTTCTTCCAAAAAAGAAAAAAACAAAACGGCAAAACCAAAAATAAATCTCGCCTTTTCCGGCTACACCCTCTGGCAAAATGTTCTTTCTGAAATAGGTAGGTACTAAATCTTTAAAAATTATTCATCAACGCGATCGAAATAATCAAAGTATCGCAAAACATTTTCCTCATCGCACCTCAAATTAGGCTCGTTGAATTTATAAATTCCAATCATACGATACAATTTTTTTTCCATGGCTAAAATTACAAAAATAGTATTACGGTACATTTAAATGGGCACAGAGACGAGTATGTCAAACGATATCGAATTACTACGTGCTCGTCATAGTTGTCGTATTTTTATACCGCACGTAGATACATATAAATTATTAACCATTTTTTTTTCACCCGATGCTACGCAGCGTTTCGCTGGTTCGATCAAAAGTTGGTTTTTACCAAGCTTTTTATTTTAAAACGCGAAAAAAAAGGGTTATTTGATAAATATCCAGCGGCCTTGTATATTCCCCCTTCCCTCCACAACCATTCTCAGCATCCTTTAATCCTATATTTTTTCTACTCGAATAATGAAAATCGCCTAACGCTGAACAATCTGTACATCTGACCACTCCTCCCCCCTCCTCATCTGAATCCCGATCAAAACCCTTATAAACAAGATGTTTCCAATAAATATCCAGTATTGGGCATCTTTTTATGGTACAGGTGAAATATTATCGATACTTTGTCAAAGACACGTCAAATATTCCACTATCGAATTAATTATTACGTATTAAAAAATACTCTCGGATGAGAAAGGGTTGCCATTCGAGAACGTTATCAAATAGCCCGCGTAAAATTCGAGATGTTTCGCGGCGCCGGGAAAAAAATCCGAATACCTTTGGAATATTTGAACAAAAGCCAGTTTCCGACTGCGTTGTTCGATAATTTAAAAATAAACGCCATCGTTTCAATACTTTGGCATTTATTTCCATTTAGTCGAACACGACGAAGAAGTGGGAAAAAAAGGAGAATCTATTATAATGGGGAATTTGCTTCCATACGTGATATAAGTCGATAGCGAAAAAAATATAAGGAAAAATCGCGTACCTACGTAATTGCTCTCTACCTTTCATTCCCCCTTGCTCGACGTTTGGTTGGGAAAAAAGAAAAATACCGCGAGAGATGACATAAAACGTAAACCCGTCGAAACAGAGTGGAGAAGAAAAAAAATCCCTGCGAGGTATTAGAACTGTTTCTGAAAGACCCCAATTTATTACATCGACTAAACGTAAGTGGCGCTTTAACCCGAACACATCGGCTGACACAAAAGAAATGATTAAAACTGGCTCCTCATACCCGGTTATTTGCTCTCATCACGTCGAAAGATACTTAAAAAACCGAGGTAAGGCGAGAAATACGTCTGGATGACAAACAGCCTGCTCGACGCTTACCATCTCCTCGGCTGTGTACTGCACCATCGGGCCATAACAGTTCGCGAAGGCGAAACCGAACAAAAACATCGATAATTTTTACCTATCGAGAAAAAGCAACTGCTTCGAAAATATGTTTTCCATATATCGGCTCGCAGCCAAAACTTCCTCTTTTTATTGCTTCTCCTCGCTGCCAGCCAGGTTTTATGTATATTTTAACGTGGCCGCCAAGTGCTCCGTAGGTTGCGCCGTTCGCGTTTAATAGCTCTCAACCGAGCACCCATTTATGGAAAAAATTTACATTGGAAAAAATTTGCTGATTTGTGAAAAAAAAATTGGAACCTTTGTCGTCGTAGGTACCTACCTAAGGCTCGAGTTGTTCGAGAAATCTTGTTTTCTCGCTCTTTCGCGATAGAAAGAAAATTTATATAACGAACGATAACGCGATCTCGAAATTGAAAATATTTTCCCCTCATATAATTGGACAGTAACGATGAGAATTCCAAACTTATCCGCCGCGAGTTCGTTTAAGTATAGAAATATAAATCCGGGCATTGGCTAAAAATATAATTTTTCTTGTTTTTTCGAATTAGAAAAATAATTCCGATGAAAAAAACCCATTCTACGAAGAATTATGAATTTTAATGATTACGAGTTGCTCTGGGATAGGCCTAAAGGTATCCTTTTCATCCATTTATATTGATTCGCGATTTCCGGAATCACGTTATTATCTTCGTCGACGAAATTTTCCTTCGTCGTTTAACAAATCGTTCGCGATTAAACGTTCTTTTGTTATTTAAAAGAATCGCCGAATAAAGGTATCGTAATATTTTCGAAAAAACGTAGAATTTACGCGATATAAGACGACGGCGGGATCGAGGGGGGAGGGGGAGGGAGAATAACTATCGTTTTCGTATTCGACAATTTGTCGACGATGAGGAGCGGTGAGAGGTGCTCTCGTCGAAGAGTTCATTTCCCCGGATAAAGAAGCCAGTTTATTATCGCGATTTTTTCTCGTAGCGTTGGAAAATTCATCGAACGTGAAGTTGTGTAAAATATCCGCTCGTTTTATCCATCGCATCGGTTTTATTTTTGACGGTTTTATGGTGTATATTTTTTTCCTCTATCGTTCGTTTAAGTATTGGTGGTAATTCGCGTCTAGGTATGGGATCTAAATATGGTATTGCCGAGATAAATGGGGTCTTTGTGAATGAAAGGTCGTGAAAGATGGATGAAAATAACTGTGATTGTTATTTAATCGAAAGAAAATTTTTTTGAAATTTTTCTTTTCGATGTGGAGAAAAAATTTATACTGTGATTTCACAGTAGGATTCTTTGAAAAAAATTGTCCAAAAACATCAAGAAATGCTATTTAAAAATTCTAGAAATATCGAGCAGCTGTAGAAATAATCAATGAAATTAATCCAATTTCATAAACTATTTCTAAATTACGCAACTAAAATTACCTAATTTTTCGGGTGAAAATTTTTTTCCCCATTAAGTATTCTTTTGAAAATCAAATCACAAAATTTCATCTTTTTCAATTAAAAATTTTCATTTTTCCAGCAGCATTTTTGAATTTCTTCTTGAATGAAAAAATTCAAATCCATTTATTTGGTTTACTAAGAAAATCAAACTCTTGTCGTAATTTATTGGCGAACTTCTGATATCTTCATTTATCAGATGATTTAGAGTCGAAGAAAGAATGACGTTAATAGAATTGCATAACCGATTCGCCGTAAATAAACGAATGTTGCATATTTACGGCGAACTAGATAGGCAACTTGAATAACGCTGTTTGCCTGTACGAGAGCATTATTTCTTTATACGGCGTAAAAATTGACCCGAGCAATCGAAAATATGATTCCACCTCCTTTTGCGTAAATTAATAGAAATTGTTACTGTGATTTCTAGCCTGGCATTTTACGTACTCATATGAGTATTTTTCTGATCAGGTTTCTAAATTTGAAAAAAAACAACTTAATATTAGAAATGGTCAAACCGTCTGCACATTTATTTGAATTTCTGTTCTGTAGCCTCCGGAAAGATTTTCATTTCTACCTGGATTTTAAAATTACTCACAAAGATGTAGAAATCAATTTGGGTGGTTAGAAATGAGTTCTCGCGTTCCTTTGAAATGGTTTAGATCACTTTTTACTCGTGCTTCGGGTGATATTTCATGAAAAAAATTGAAAAATTGTTTCCGGGGAAGTTTTGAAGCCTTTGAATTCATTTTTTGAGGTACTTTTATGACTAATCCAAAAAATGATCCATAGTTGGAATGAGGATGGGATCAAAATGTATGATATTCAATTTCCCTAGTTTGTTTTCAATAGCATCGCATGAAAAAATAATCTCTTGAAATTTTTAATTTGATGTCAAAATTCATGTTTTTTGGAATTCAGTTCTCAGAAAATTTTCAACTGAACCCGTGTCTCTTTATTAGGATCTATTTCAGTTTTTTTTGTGAATTATTTTCATGATGACTCATTTTTTAGTGGAAAAGTTCGTGAATGATTTCCTAAAAAAAAAAAACATTTTCGTCCTTGAAAATATTTTAGGGAAATTTTTGAAACAATTATCTATTTATTTCGGTGGATCGAAAAAAATCGAATCCTGGGTTTTTACGAAAATTGATGAGGTAATTTACTTTTAGTGGGATATCTCTTTGTAAAATTTTGAGCTCCAGTCCAAAAACGAACGGTGCTAGAGAACCTATAAATGTGAGCATTTTTGAAAAAAAAGAAACAGAATTTTGACACTTTTGGACAATACTACCAGCAGGAAATCTCGGTCACCTAAAAAGGTGCAATTTGAGTTTCTACACTTTCTTAAATCATTGATCTCAAAATCGAATGTGATTTTTTGCCCTCTACAAGTTGAAAAATTACAGATAACAAATAATAAGATTTATTTTTTATTTTTGCGAAGTTCTATTTGTTCATAAAAATAATCTCAAAATCGAGGAAAAAATGTTTGGTCAAGTGCGATAATTTTGATTTTTTTTTTCGAGAAAAATTCGTTACAGTGCCGCAACTACATTTTCATTTACCAAGTTTTTATAAAATTCAAGTTGTTCGTTCAGTGACTTGAAAAGCATCCTCAAGTTTTTTTGGTTTTTGAAATAAATTTAAACTGTTACCTATGGATTTTTTTTGAAGAATTTCATTAAAAATTGTTTTAGGTGACCGGAAAAATTTCAGGTCGATTTTGAGACGGTTGAATGAGCAATTTAAATTTTTTAAAGCACAAAAAATTTTCAAATTCGCGATCTACAACTTTTTAACCCTTCTGTAAATGGTAAAAAAGTGATATCCAATTTCGAGATAAATGATTCAAGAAAGAGCAGAAACTTGAATCACATTTTTTTCAAGGGATGTCCAAGGTTCCCAGCAGGTGGCATTACCTAAAACAGGCAAAAAATTGAATTTTTTTAGAGACGACCAACTCCTCTTCGAAGTTTCCTATAGCTTTGTAGCTTCGTTCTCTTTTGAGCTGGGGTCCTCGAAATTCTTTTGGAAAATTTTTCTCTCAAGGTAACTACCTCGCCAATTTCCGTCAACATCTGGAGTATGATTTTCTAAAATGAAATTTACTATTTATTGTTCAATTTTCAAAATGAACTATCTATCCTCAAAAATGTTTCAAATCCTAAATGGTTGACTTGCTAATTACTTGATACACATAAATAATCATTGTTTTCAGGGAATATCTTTAAAATACATAAATTTTTCAATACTTTTCAAAACTGTTCAAGTAAAAATTTTCAATAAATCGTTCGAAAACGATTCGTTTATTAGGGAACAATTAACTTTGAATGTTCCCTCCCTCAAAAAAAAAGTTCGGTTTATTTGTTTAAAAATCATAGGTATTCGTGTCGAGAAACTCTGATAAAGGAATCAAAAATATTCAAGGATCGATGACGGACCTCTGTCAAATATACCACGATCATTTCAAGGTCATTTCGATCATTTCGGTTCAATATCTTACTGCCCATCGACAAGGATGAAACATCGATCTTAGTACAATCTTCAAATGAATTTTTAAACCTTTCCATTTCTATATTTTTTTCTTTTACGAACGCTCCATCACCCTCTTTTTTCCTCGCCATATTCCTCATTGTTAACAAACTCGTCGTAAATTCGAATCTCAGCACCGATCAAAGTATCAAAGTTCAATACCCTTACTTAAACGGCTCTCAAAAAATTCTCCTCAGGATTGACCCGAAATTAGTTTATTTATAATATTTTCCAACAACTTTCATTTCTTTTTTGTGGCTGATCTTCATTCTCGGGCGTTTTTTTTCACAAAACTTTTCAAAATGTTTGAATAACCCCGACGAACGAACGGAACGTCTCGAGCATTGGAAACTTTCGTCGTTACGAATTTCTTACGCTTGTTCGTCGGCTACTTCCGTATGCTCTCATTTTGCTCTACTTATTTGAGAAAAAAAAAAACTTTTAAAACTAATTTCGTAAAAATTTTTCCCTATTTAGGAATTTCTCTTTTTACCTTTATGCTGTCGGTGGAGAGGAAAAAAAACTGATACTTTGAATAGGTAATTCGTCTTCTATATACCGCAATTCGAGCATAAACCAAATTCTCCTTCAACTTTATGCGCTTATACTACGTTGGTATACTTATTTATTTTCATATTGTAACCTACTGTTCATTGGTATAGCTGCGTAGGCCACTTTATTCCAGATACGATAAACCTACTCAGCCATCTGTCGACTAAATGTCGAAAATCAATCGAGAATTCGAAACTCTGTGAAATTTGTTCGCGCCGTAATAAAGGTATTTATAAAACCGCGGCGCGGATTTTAATTAAGCCCATTTATAACGAGCTCGCCGTTTTAATCGAATTATATTCTTTGGATATACACAGAGAGTGAATATCGCGCTGTAGCAAATAAAAAGCATAATTTTAAACCGTTAACCGATCAATTTATTTGGCCCCTTCGTTCCTCTTTTTTTTCATCGTTTGTACACCCTGGTCTAGGTCTTTTGGTCTGTGTCTATCAGGCATTCCACGGGGTTACTTTTATAGTAACCATGTTACTTTTTTCAAGCAAAGTCACTATTTGTTGCTTTTTACACTCAAAAGTTACTATTTGTTACTTTTCTCTCAAAAAAGTTACTTTTTTCAAAAATTTCACCAAAAAATTAATTTTTGGTATTTTTGGATAAAAAAAAGTTGAAAAAAATCTCGTACACCAGTGGAATTTTAGTATTACGAACCCTCTTGGTATGATTGAGGTGGCGCAAGGGCCGAAAATTGCGAAAACCCGTAAAAAATGTTGTTATTTTGGGAGATTTTTTCAAATTTTGACCATTTAATACGGAAAGAAATGATCAAATGAAAAAACCAATCCCGTATTCGTGTTCAGCAGGTCAAAATACCCCGATAAACACACTTTTCGCGATCATTTTACTTCAAATCTCGAAATTTAATTTTATTGTCATGAAAGCAATGAAAAAAGTGAATTTCGACATTTAAAGTAGAATGATCGCGAAAAGGGTGTTTATCGGGGTATTTTGACCTGTTTAACACGAATCCGACATTAGTTTTTTCATTTGGCCATTTCTTTCCATACAGAACGCTCAAAATTTGAAAAATTTGCTAAAATAACAACATTTTTTACGGGTTTTCGCAATTTTTGGCCCTTGCGCCGCCTCAATCGCCGAAACTGAATACGTGACGTGAATCTACGTCAAAAACACATTTTTAGGATATTTTCAAAAATTGGTCGAACTTCGCTTTTAAGATTTTTTTTACAGTTGAAAATTTCAAATGGCCAAAACCTCATGAAGGAGTGCACCAAAATTGATAAAAAAAAATTTATCTTGAATAGACCTTTACGAGATGTAACTTCGTGCCAAAGAACAGAAAATTTCATTCACTTCCATTGGAATAAAAAATTCTTGAAAATGAGGAGGTTGGGGGCCAAAATTTTTTCCAGAATTTTTTTTCATCAAGGTACACAATCTGGGAGCATTAGATCAAAAATCGGGGCTGGGGCCAAAACCACCCCTTATCCTGCTATACCATTTACAGGCATGCCACAGAGTCACATTTTTTTTAGTGACTTGTCCCCTATTTTCAGGGTTGGTCACTAAAAGTCCCTTTTTTGGCCAGAAGTCACCTAGTATTTTTTCAAATTTTATGCAAGAGCGGAAGGCCGTTTGAATGAAAAAAGTGACTTTAGAGTGAAAAAACGGACTAATAGTTATTTTTTAGAACTCGTAATTTTTAGATGCAGAATATTACGATTTTTTTCAGTAAAAACGTATTTTAGACGGAAGTTATATTAATTATAAATGTATTATTATAAAAAAAGTTTATTCTTCTTTTCAGTTATTTGAAGCTATTTTTAAACTCGTAGCTTCAATTAAAGATTTATTAAGGGTAAAATGCCCTAATCTCGACCGCTTCCTAATTTCGGCTGCTATAGACGCAATCTACCTGGGAAAAAAATTTTCAAGCTCCTTTTTCACAGATAAACAATTTGAGAGGAAAATGACAACCCTACAGGCAAAACTAGGGAAGAAAATTGAAAAAAACGAAATAGCATAGTAGGTAGTACAGTCATTTTAGGTTTGACCCAAAAAAAATTAGCAGAAAGGGGAAGTTTCGTAGTAGGGTATGTATTTTAAGATTCCTGAACTTCCCTAAAATTGGTGCATAATTTTCCTTTTGAGGTGTAAGGGAGTTCAAATTTTGTTTTTTCGTCGATAACTTTCAAAATTATGCACTAATGAAAAAATAGTTGAAACAAAAGTTGTAGAGCATTAAAATACGAACAATTTTGTTACTTACCATTTTCTCTCAGGATGTCATGGGGAGGAGCTACGGCCTTCAGAAAAAAATCAATTTTGAAAATTTTCCATTACCTCAAATAATTACCAATAATCGGGTTAATCGAGTTTTAGGAGCGGTTTTCTTACATCCTATTACTAAGTAGAATAAGAAAAATGTACAAACGACCCCTCATCTCAAAGTGGGGGGGGGGGCTGGTGGTCGAAATTAGGAACCCAAAATTTTGATAATCAATTTTTGAATTCCCTCAGAAAAAAAATCACAAAAAATGATTGTATCGGCTCAGAATTTTAGGGGGTGGTGGAGGAAGGATCAATGTATTTTTTAAGCCATTTCTGACGTTTTTACCTCCATAAGTCTTTGATTGGTGGAAGTTTGAAAAAAAGTGGTCGAAATATGGCACCCTTATCCTTGATGAAAAAATTTTTCAGAAAAAAAAGTATTTTCAGCACTATTGCAGAGAGAAATGCAGTTTGAGTTATGAATTTTTTTTGGGGGGTGTATTTATTTATGAAAAAAAATGAAAAATTGGTCACTTTTTTAGAAAAATAGGTCACTTTTTGCCTCATAAAAAGTCACTAAAATCACTATTTTTCCCCCAAAATCTGTGTGGCATGCCTGCATTTAGTTTTTTTATCTTTTTTTTTAAATTTTGGTTATGCTCATTATGTGAATAAATAGTTTCAGTGTTCCTTATAATACTAGGTATATATGTGAGCCTGGATATAGAAACCACCCTTAGGTGTAAAAAATTCTCACATATTGTATTACGTACACAAATAAATATTTTTTGAATTTTTTTACATTTCCTGGGCTAAATAATGAATTGAAATTTAAAAAAAAGGTTACTTTTTTGAACTTTTTTGGTTACTTTTTCGATTATCAGAAGTCCCTAAAGTTACTTTTTTTCAAATTTTGTGTGGGATGCCTGGTGTCTATGCACTTTGTCCTCGTACAAATAGTTTTATATCTTTAATATCATTTCGAGCGTATGGAAATTCATTGGCTTTTATAGGAAATATCCATTTAACCATATTCCCTGTATTCTTATATTATAATGAGCCCGCCATACGCAGCGAACGCGAGTACGAAATGGAGAAATTTTAATTAAATTCCAATGCGGAGTTTGTGGTCAACTTTTGACCCGATCTTCCCCTCGAACCCCCTGGGGCCTTTTTATCCACACAAGTTCTTTTGTTTTATACGCAGCATATACTACGTTGTGTAGTTATATTACGTGTGTACAATTTTACATTTACTACTTTGGCTTATGCTAACGTATAGCCCGATAAAACATTTCATTAAGTCACCAAGGGTGATTATTCAACGTATTCTGTTTAAATTATCCTCCCAACCATTCTGTCTCATCCTCCTGCTCACAAATGGTAAACAATCGAATAATTTTATTGCTTCGAGGCCTTTTGGGCGAGAGCCTGATCACGTCAACTGGCCAATCACCTCACCTCTCTCTGCGTAAAAAGCACAACACAAATCAGAAATCCGCCCCCTCTGAAAAAAATCCCATCATTTACACTCGCAACTGCGAACTCCACAGACGTAAAATTTATATCGCCCTTGTATATTACCGTCATTTAGAAACGTTATATGACCGTGTAATTAAATTGTACTACACATAAGCTGGCCTACTGTTTGCTCCGTCTGTAGCAGGGTCGTGATCGCGTCCGCAAAAAGCTTAACAATCCTCCCGCTGGCACGGTTTCATCGTCCTGTTCGAAACCCTCCGCGGATTCGTACCCGAATTAATTAACGCCCTCGTAAAAATCTCGGCCGCGAGATGCCCTTTCTTCTCGTGGTGCTGGAGAAGGTCACCGGAGCGATGCCCTGGTGATAGACAGAGCTGGAGAGAGCGAGGGAGAACTGTAGCGTAACAATTTGAAGGATTTCTATTCCCTTTGAAAGATTCAAATTGAAATTTGTAATGCTGTCTCGTCCTCGGTATGTTCAAAAAGGGAGGCAGACAAGTGAAAAAAATTGCGTGAGCGAAACAAGGCAAACATTTTGAAAGGATGGTAATTTTAGCGAAAAATATACTGTCGTTATTCAGAGATAATTATGTATTTTCCTAAAAAAAATAGAAAAATGTAGAATTTAATTTTCTTGTTATTTACCTAGTTTGACAATTTTTTTCAAATTTTGAGAATTTCGTAAAATTGTAAGGAGCTAAAATTTTGATTTTTTTGAAAATTTTTAAAAATTTGTCGTTTAAAAGAAAATGTTTGGTCAAGGTAGGTGAAGTAAGTACCTTCAGCTCGAAATTTGAAAATGCGACCATTTTCTCTTATCTTTAGGTGAAAACATTGTAATTTCTCTGCTTCCTGGCCCTGCCCATACTTTCTCGGCACGGCCTTGGGGCTCTGGGTACTTCAAATTTCACATGTATTAAAGATCCGAAGTTTTTTCTTATGTATGTTTATAATCACTCAAATTTTAAGGTACATAGTTGGAGAATTGGAAATTTGCGAGTTGAGATTTCAGATTCAAAATGAAAGAACTGAAGAAATTGAAAAATTGTACATTTCGGATGAGAGGATTAGAGAATTGAAAGAGGAAAATTGGAGAAGATCGGAGAAATAATAAATAGGCAGATTCGAAATTCGGCATGAATGATTAGAGGAATATCTGTGAAAGAAGAATATGAAAAAATTCGTTTCGGGTAGATTCCGCTCATTGCGGACGAAATCAGCTACTGGTCGAAATTAGGAACCCAAAATTTCGATAATCAATTTTTGAATTCCCTCAGAAAAAAATCACAAAAAATACAAAAAATGATCGTATCGGCTCAGAATTTTAGAGGGTGGTGGAGGAAGGATCAATGTATTTTTCAAACCATTTCTGACGTTTCTACCTCAATAAGTCTTTGATTGGTGGAGGTTTGAAAAAAAGTGGTCGAAATATGGCACCTTTACCATTGATAAAAAAAATTTTCAGAAAAAAAAGTATTTTCAGCACTATTGTAAAGAGAAATACAGTTTGAGTTATGATTTTTTTTTGGGGGGGGGAGTGTATTTATTTATGAAAAAAAATTGAAAAATTGGTTACTTTTTCGAAAAATAGGTTACTTTTTGCCTCATAAAAAGTCACTAAAGTCTCTATTTTTCCCCAAAATCTGTGTGGCATGCCTGGAGGAAGGATATTTGGAGAATTCGAAATTCGAAATTCCAGGGTCGAGAATTGAGATTAAAGTTTCAATATAGATTTTGTATATTCTATTGATACAAAATCTTACAATATCCATTCAAAACATTGTACCTATTAAAAATACGTATTTAGGGTTATCAATTCAGCCGAAAAAATCGTAATTTCTAACGTGTGTTCATTGTTCAAGCATTCCAGTCTCAGTGATTAAAGATGAAGTTAAAAAGATGACCATTCAGTTTATACTTTTAAAATCTGGGAATCAATTCACCAACTTTCAAAAAATTTAGAGATTTGGAGAATTGAAAAACAGTAAAAGTTTAAAATTGAAGGGAATTGGAGAATTGAAAAATTCGAAATTTGAGATCGAGGATTACAGAACTACATGGTATCTACTACTGGCAAGAAAAACAAGAAAACCCAAAAATAGCAAAAATTCACCTCAGAAACAAGAAAACCAAAAAATAATCCAGAATTTTAACGATTTTACTCCCGAAAGCAAGAATTTTCACAATTTTCCTATTTCCTCGAATTTTTTAATCGGCGTATTTAAAAAAGGGTTATTTTTTAGACAAATTTACAGCAAGAAAAATGACATGAAAATTGTAAGAAAATCCAGAAAGTAGCGAAAATTTTCATTTTTCTGATCCAGTCGACAGCACGAGATTCGGCGATTTGGGAACTTTAAATTTAAAAAATTTAGAGAATCAAAAATTTGAAAAACTAGAAAATTTGAAATTTGTACAATTTCAGGATTAAATTTGGAGAACTATGAATGATGAAATTTGATGGTTTAAAAATTTGAAAATTTGGAGTTTTGGAAAGAGGAACAAAAATGTTTAAAATTGGTGGTTTGAAATTTTGGGAAATTGAAAATTGGGAATTCGGAAATTTTAAATGTAGCAGGATTAGAAATTTAGAGGAGCTAAGTACGTTGAAAATTGTTATTTAAAAAATTTGTAAAAATTGAAGATTTGGAGGATTGGAGGATTGGAGGATTGTAGGAATGAAGATTCAAAATGTAGGATTGAAAAATTCTAAATTCAGAAATTAAAAAAAAATAGAGGTCTGATGAGTTTTGTGACTTCTCGATGCTAGTCAGAAATCAGATAAAAATACTTCCAGAGCCAGTTAATCAAAAAAAAATCGTTCGAAATTTCAATAAAATATGCACTTGTGAAAAATTTAAAATTTTGTGCAATATTTTCTCAAATTTTGTTATCTTTAACCAACATTTTACAAAATAAACTCTTGCATTTCAACCTCAGTACCTACATGAAATCAGGTAAAAATATCATAAAAATGATTCTAAAAGAGCGAAAGTTGGAGATTTAATGTTTTGATAGGTAAAACCATAAAACATATCCATGATTTAAATGGTTTTCCTTTAAACAAAAATTTGTAGTTTTTCTTTCGTATTTAAAGTAGGGAGACTTTTTTATCAGTTTTCTGCCGTCGCGTCGCATCGGTTGTCTTTGATAACAATATTTACAAACCGCCTCCAGGAAACGACCGCGACACCAGAGCCGAATATAGTTTTAAATAGAGAGATATGAAAAAAAAGCTCGCTATTTTCGAATTCATTACACTGGAGAACGAGGGGTGAAAAAAAACAAAGCGGAGCAGCCAAACCAAAACACATAATGCGTCGCGCTGCGTAGAAACCTCCGAAGGCATCCTTTCTGCGTATAAATTCGCGGCCAAACGACCGATAAACTGTACCACTCCTCAACCAACATTCGACC
>JAVBJF010000755.1:0-59841 GCA_033439095.1 Pseudococcus viburni | reverse complement strand
AACCCTTTTGGGAAAAAAAATTTCAATATTCAATTTTGATGCGTAGACGGGGAAAATGAAAATAAAATTTTTAAAGGCTTGTCGTCCAAGACCCAAAATTTCGCAAAAAATTTTTGTTCGTCAAAGGGGAAAATATAAACTTTCCATTTGCAGGAGGATTTATAATATGGGGGTCCCCAGACTTTTTCCCCCATCAATTTTGGTTGCTGGTATTAGTGAAACTTAAAAAATTTCCATGGGCGCTGTAAACAAAACACGCAACGGAAATAAATATTTATTCAATTTTTAATTCCCAATGTTTTCGGGAGTGTTTTATGGTTTGCTTGGAAAGATTTAAGTACTCTTCACTCAGTATAGGTAATTTTTTGTTATTTACTTATTGTAAAAAACGAATCGGGTAACCAGATCAAACAGGGGGCACATGTTTTTTTCCAAGCCCCGTTTTCCGCCGGACCCATTTTAAATTTGTAATAAACCATTTCAAAAAAATTTCGTTGAGTTATAAGTATTTTTTTGTTAAATAGTTTTTAAAAGTTTTATAGGATAAAAATTAATATTACTCCCCAAATATCGCGCACTACTTGATTTTGGATTCTCGACAAAATAATACGGGAAAATTTCTGTAAAATTTTTTGATCTTTTTTTTAAAATTTTTTTTGAAATACTCACTACTTCTGTAAGTTGACCCAATTTAAACCCCACCCCAAACGGTGATTTTTTCATTATTTTCCCAGGCCCTGTTTACCTATTTAATACTAATAAGTCTGTATAATTTTTTGATCCGGTTTCGTTTCCCCAAATCTTATTACCTTTTAAAAGAGGAAAATTTAAAATTAAAAAATGTTTACCCCAAAACAATGTTTTTTTCGTGCATATGAAAATATTTAAAAATTTGTTATGCAAAGGAAAAAAAAATTGCCAAGGTTAGGGAGAAAAATTTGTGTTACCTTTTACAGAAGATGAAAAAATAAAAAACAGCACCCAAAAAAAAAGAAATTGTACGATATTGTCTTGGGTTAGCTCAATTGAAAAATATCACAAAAATCGAGGAAAAAATTATGTTTTTTTTTTAACTTTACATTTTAAAATGGTTCGTTTAAACACCAACTTTTTGCGCCCCGCGTCAAATATTTTTGAGTACCAAATTGAGGCTAAATTTTGTACGTATCGTGGTACCACTAAAAACCGTTAGGCGATCAAAATTTTCTGTCTTTAAAATTGGAAAGCAAAGGTCGGTTAAAAAAAAACGGGGGGGCGTTTTTTTTCTAATTTTTTTAAAATTGGTAAAGTAAAGTACCTTTTGAAATATTGAAGAAAATTTTCCCTTTCATGATTTTTTCTTTCCTAACCGAAAATTGAAGGGGACTAAAAAAAAAAAATTAAATTTTATCCAAAAATTTTAAAATTAAAAATTGAATACTGAAAGTTTTCTTAAAAAACTGAACAAGTTTTTATTCTCGGATTATTTCAAGTATCAGAATGAGGGACCATGGACACTCGAAGTTGAAAGAATTTTTAAAATTTTTATCTGAAATCTTTATTTTTTTAAAAATCCTTAGCTCCCCCAATTTTTACATTTGGGAAGAAATTCAGAACAAAATTTGTTTGTTTTTTAAAATACCAAAACCCCTTTTCCTTTTTCCTTTATTTTTTAAAAAAAATTTTTTTTTATAAAATTTTTTTTTGAGCCTCTTCAAATTTTTAAATAAGAAAAAAGTATGTTACGGGAAAATTTGTTTAATTTTTTTGAAGTATGGGAAACTGAAAATCGAAAAACTACTTTCAAGGGGGGTATCCCAATCAAAGTGAAATTTTGGCCCTAAAAAAAAAAATCTAACTACATCGTAAAAAAAAAGGACCCCCTATCCAAAATTTCAGGTGCCCAATATTTTTTTCGTTTTTAGCGGATTTTTGAAATTTCAAAATTACCTCCGCCCTGCAAAAATAAAAATTTTACTAACAAAGAAAAAGGCTGAAATTTGGTAACTTTTATCTACCCATTTTTGACCCTTCCCAAACGAAGGAAGCGGTTTCGAGACGCTTTGGAGCAACCAGAAAATTTTGAAATTTTCCGCACTGGAGCAAAACCTATAAAAAGACCATAATAGCACTTAAAACCTAAATCGCGGATTTTTCATATTGGGACCCATTTTGATCATAAAACACAATTTTTTAAAATTCGTAAAATTTTTCAAAATTTTCATTTTGGGGGAAGAAATTTTCCCGGAAAAAAAATTTTAAAAATTTTTGATTTCCCGAAACTCTTGAAACTCTTTCCCTCAAATTTGGGCCCCGGGCGAAAAATAGGGGACCTAAAAATTTGTACCAAATTTCAGTTTTTTGTTGTTTGATCAAATTTTTTTATTTTGCCAAAGGGGGGGAGTAGTTTTTAATTTCCCAAAAATTCGCCAAAAATCGAGCAAAGAATTCCACCTGAAATTTTGGATCGGGGCCCCCTTTTGAGTACTACTTTTGATTTTTTTTTGTTTGGGGTCAAAAATTTCCCCTCGGTTTTGGGTATTCAAAAAAAAATTTCCCCTCGTACGTCGGGGGAATTTAAACTTTTCTTTCGCAAAATTTTTTTAAAATTTTCAAGTTTTTGGAAACTTATTTTTACTGAGCTGTATGGCAAAAATGCCATGAGGCCCTTTCCCCAACGATGTTAAACCCAAAAGGACGGGAATAAATTTTACAAATTCGAAATTTTTGGCCTTTTTTTGAAAAATATGAATGGGGAAAAAGGGGGAAAATTTTTTTTTTTTTGAAGATATTTTTCACGAAATTTTCGTCCTCCTTCGCTCGGGGTAAAACAATTCTATATTCCGTAAAATATTTTTATTTACCTCCTCTTTTTTTTTATTATGGTACTTAGGTACCTAAAAAAAAATGGAGGGGTTCTTGAAATTTAAATTTTAGGGATGTGTTTTCCGGGGGGGAGGGGGGGTAATATGGGAAAAAATTTTTTTTAATTCGCTTGATTTGGTAAAATCCTGGGAAATTTTTTTTATTTTGAAAATTAATTTTGCGTTGGGAAAACTTGGTTTTTTTTTTTTAATTTAAAATTTTTTTTGTAGTAATCAATTCAAAATTTTTTAAATTTTTTTATGAGGGGGAGTTGAAAAAATTTTTAGAAATTTTATTTTGAATCTTTTTTTTGGTCGAAAAAGGGGATTAAAATCTCGTAAAAAGATCAGAAAAAAAAATCGTTTGACCGAAATTTTTTATAAAATGATGCGGCAACGATTGTAAATACACATTGAAAAATTAACCCCCCCCCCCCCCCCTGGTTTGAAAAAAAGACATGTTTTTCAATTCGGCAATTTTTTGGGGATTTTTAAAAACTTGGCCCGTTTTTGGGAAAAACATGGGCCCCCCCTAACTTTTGAAAAATGGACCGAAATTCGTTGTGAATGTACGAAAATTGCTTTGACGCAGAATTCGAAAAAACACCTTTTTTTGCAATTTAACAATTTTTGGCGATTTTTCAAAAACATTTGGGCCTTTTTTGAAAAAGCATTGGGTTCCCCCAAATTTTTGAAATTTGGCCAAAATTCAATTGTGAATATACGAAAATATTCGGTCGACGTCATCTTTCCAAAATGACCCAGTTCTTTCAATTCGGACCACGTTTAGGCGACATTGGCTTTTTCCGAAAAGCATGGACTTCCTAACTTTTGAATATGGGACTACAATTCAATTGTGAAAATACGAAAATATTCGTTCGAATCAGCTTTCAAATGTCCCAGTTCTTTCAATTGGACCACTTTAGGCGAACATTGGGCCTTTCCGGAAATCATGGCCCTTCCTAGCTTTTTGAAATATGGAACAAAATTCAATTGGTGAAATACGAAAATATTCGTTTCGCGACGTCAGCTTCCAAAAATGATCTAGTTCTTTCAATTCGGACAATTTTTGCGATTTTCAAAATCATTGGCCTTTTCGAAACATTGGGCCTTCCCTACTTTTTGAAATTTGGACCAAAATTCAATTGTGAATATACGAAAATATTCGTTTCCGGACGTAGCTTTACCAAAAATACCCATTCTTTGCATTCGGACCACTTTAGGGGCGAACATTGCCTTTTACGGAAAAGCATTGGCCTTCCTAACTTTTTGAAATATGCCCCAAAATTTCAATTGTGATATACGAAATATTCGTTTCGACGTCACTTTCAAAATGATCTAGTTTTTTTCATTCGGAACAATTTTTGGGGCGATTTTCAAAAAGATATTGGCCTTTTCCGGAAAAGCTTGCTTCCCTTACTTTTGAAATATGGAACCAAATCAATTGTATATCGAAAATATTCGTTTCGACGTCCAGCTTTCCACAAATGATCTATTTTTTTTTTTCAATTCGACCATTTTTTGGCGATTTTCAAAAAGATTGGCCTTCCGAAAAGCATTGGCCTTCCCTAACTTTTGAAATCTGGACCAAATTCTATGTGAATTTACGAAAATGTTCGTTTTTCGACGTCCAGCTTTCAAATGATCTAGGTTTTGTTCATTCGTACCATATTGGCGATTTCAAAACATTGGCCTTTCCTAACTTTTTGAAATATGGACCAAAATTAAATTATGAATACACCAAAATATTCGTCTCGACGTAAGAATTCCAAAAATCACCTAGTTTTTACATTCGGAACAAGTTTGGCGATTTTCAAACATTGGCTTTTCCGCAAAAGCATTGCGCTTCCCTACCTTTTTGAAATTGGACTTAATTCAATTCTTAATATACGATTAATATTCGTTTGCGACGTCAGCTTTCCAAAAATGAGCTAGTTCTTTCAATCGGACATTTTTGGCGATTTTCAAAATCTTGGCCTTTTTCGAAAAAGCTTGGCCATTCCCCCACTTTTTGAAATTTCACACAACATTCAATTGTGAATATACGAAAATATTCGTCTCGACGTCCAGCTTTCCAAAAATGACATAGCTTTTTTTTCATTCGAACAATTTTTGTCGATTTTCAAAAACCATTGGCCGGTTTTGGAAAACATTGCCACCCAAACTTTTTGAAATATGGACCACAATTCGGATTGTGATATACGAAAATATTCGTCTCGACCGTCAGCTTTTTCCAAAAAAATGACTCCAGTTTTTTTCAATTCTGGAACCACTCAGGCGATTTTCAAAATCATTGGCCTTTCCCGAAAGAAGCATTTCCTTCCCTACTTTTTGAAATTTTTGGCCAAATTCATTGGGAATATACGAAAATATTCCTTTTTTTTTTTTCGACTCAGCTTTTCCAAATGACTCCTAGTTCTTTCAATGCGACCAATTTTGGGGGGGGACGGATTTTCAAAAACATTGGCCTCTTCCTAAAGCATTGGCCTTCCCTAACTTTTAAATATGGACCCAAAATTCAATGTTGCATATACGAAAATATTCGTTTCCGACGTCAGCTTTCCAAAAATGATCTAGTTTTTTGTCAATTCGGAACAGTTTTGGCGATTTTCCAAAAAGATTGGCTTTCTCCGAAAAGCATTGGTCCTTCCTTACTTTTTGAAATATGCCCAAAATTCAATTGTGAAATATAACTAAATCTTCGTTTCGACTCAGATTTCAAAAAGGATCTAGTTTTTTCAATTCGGACCATTTTTGGCGATTTTCAAAAAGATTGGCCTTTCCCGGAAAAGCATTGGCCTTCCCTAACTTTTTGAAATATGGACCAAAATTCTATTGTGAATTTACGAAAATATTCGTTTCGACGTCAGCTTTCCAAAAATGATCTAGTTTTTTCAATTCGGACCATTTTTGGCGATTTTCAAAAACATTGTCCTTTTCACTACTTTTTTTTTGAATATTGACCAGAATTCAATTATGCTTCACGAAAATATTCGTCTACGACGTCGAGAATTCCAAAAAATCACCTAGTTTTTTTTACAATTCGGGCAAGTTTTTGGCTATTTTCAAAACATTGGCCTTATTCTCGAAAAGCTTGCCTTCCCTAACTTTTGAAATTTGGAGCCAAAATTCAATTTGAATATACGAAAATATTCGTTTCGACGTCAGCTTTCCAAAAATGATCTAGTTCTTTCAATTCGGACAATTTTTGGCGATTTTCAAAATCATTGGCCTTTTTCGAAAAAGCATTGGCCTTCCCCAACTTTTTGAAATTTCAAACAAAATTCAATTGTGAATATAGCGAAAATATTCGTCCCTCGACTCCAGCTTTCCAAAAAGGCTAGTATGTTTCAATCGGACAATTTTGTCGATTTCAAAAACATTGGCCTGTTTTTGGAAAAGTATTGCCCACCTAGACTTTTTGAAATATGGACCACATTGCGTTTGTGAAATAACGAAAAATATTCTTCCTCGGCACGTCAGCTTTTCCAAAAATGACCCGTTTTTTCAATTCGGACCACTTAAGCGATTTTCAAATCATTGGCCTTGTCCGAAACAGCATTTTCCTTCCCTACCTTTTTTAAATTGACGCAATTCATGGAATATACGAAATATTTGTTTCGGTTTCGACGTCAAGCTTTCCAAAAATGACCTAGTTCTTTCAAATTCGGACAATTTTTGGCGGTTTTCAAAAACATTGGCCTCTTCCGGAAAAGCATGGCTTCCCACTTGTTGAAATTGGGACCAAAATTCAATGGTGTATACAAAAAAATATTCGTTCGACGGTTCAGTTTCCAAAATCCCCAGTTTCTTTTCAATTGGACCATTAGGCGAACATTGCCTTTTCCGAAAAGGCCTTGTGGCCTTCCCTAACTTTTTGAAATATTGACACAATTCAATTGTGGATATACGAAAATATTCGTTTCGACGTACAGCTTTCAAATGATCTAGTTTTTCAATTCGGACAATTTTTGGGGCCGATTTTTCAAAACAGGAATTGGCCTTTTTTCCGGATAAAGCATTGGCCTTCCCTTACTTTTGAATATGACCAAAATTCATGGTGAATATACGAAAATATTCGTTTCGCGACGTCAGCTTTCCAAAATAATGATCTAGTTTTTCAATTCGGACCATTTTGGACAAATTTTCAAAAGATTGGCCTTTATCCCGGAAAAGCATTGGCCCTTGCCCAACTTTTTGAAATATGGCCCAAATCTATTGTGGAATTTACGAAAATATTCGTTTCGTCGGACGTCACTTTCCAAAAATGATCTAGTTTTTTCAATTCGGACCATTTTTGGCGATTTTCAAAAACATTGGCCTTTCCTAACTTTTTGAAATATGGACCAAAATTCAATTATGATTACACGAAAATATTCGTCTCGACGTCAGAATTCACAACAATCGACCTAGTTTGTACATTCGGACAATTTTTGGCGATTTTCAAAAACATGGGCCTGTTCCAAAAAGCATTGGCCTCCCTACCTTTTTGAATTTTGGACCAAATTCAATTCTGAATATACTAAATATATTCGTGTTCGACGTCACATTTCCAACATGATCTAGTTCTTTCATTCGGACATTTTTTTGCGATTTTCAAATCATTGGCCTTTTGTTTTCGAAAAAGCATTGGCCTTCCCCCACTTTTTTGAAATTTCAACAAAATTCACTGTGCATATACGAAACATATTCGTCCTCGACCGTCACTTTCCAAATGACTAGTTTTTTCAATTCGAGACATTTTTGTCCGATTTTCAAAAAAAACATTGCCGTTTTTGAAAGCCCTTGGCCTCACCTAACTTTTGAAATATGACCACATTCCGATTGTGAATATATACGAAAATAGTCGTCTCGACTCAGCTTTCCAAATGACCGCCAGTTTTTTCATTCGGACCACTTAATGCTGATTTTCACATCGATTGGCCTTTTCCGAAAAAGCATTTTCCTTCCCTAACTTTTTGAACTTGGACCAAAATTCACTTGGTCCTAATACGAAAATATTCGTTGCGACGTCAGCTTTTCCCAAAAAGACCTAGTTCTTTCAATTCGGACAATTTTTGGCAGATTTTCAAAAACCATTGGCCTCTTACCGAAAAGCATTGGCCTTCCTAACTTTTGAATATGGACAACAATTAATTGTGAATATACGAAATTTCGTTTCGAGCGTCAGCTTTCCAAAAATGATCTAGTTTTTTTCAATTCGGCCAATTTTGGCGATTTTCAAAAAGATTGGCCTTTTTCCGGCAAAAGCTTGCCTTCCCTTACTTTTTGAATATGGACCAAATTCAATTGTAATATACGAAATAGTCGTTTCGAGACGTCAAGCTTTCCCAAAATGTCTAGTTTTTCAATTCCGGACCATTTTTGGCGATTTTCACAAAGATTGGCCTTTCGGCAAAAGCTTGATTGGCATTCCCTACCTTTTTTGCAATCTGACAATTCTATTGTTAATTTACAAATATTCGTTTCCGGACGTCAGCTTTCCAGAAATGATCTAGTTTTTTTTTTTCAATTTCGGACCATTTTTTGGCGATTGTTCAAACTGGCCTTTCCTAACTTTTTGAAATATGGAACAAAATTCAATTATGATTACACGAAATATTCGCCTCGACGCAGAATTCCAAAAATCACACTAGTTTTTATTTACAATTCTGGACAACTTTTTGGCGATTTTCAAAAACATTTGCCTTTTCCGAAAAAAGCAATTGGCCTTCCCTAACTTTTTTGAAATTTTGGACCAAATTCAATTGTGAATATCGAAAATATTCCGTTCGACGTCAGCTTTCCCAAATATGATCTACGTTCTTTCAATTCGGAACAATTTTTGCGATTTTCAAATCATTGCCTTTTTCGAAAAAGCATTGGCTTCCCAACTTTTTGAAATTTCAAACAAATTCAATTGGTGGCTATACGAAAATATTCGTCTCGACGTCAGCTTTCCAAAATGACATAGTTTTTCATTCGGACAATTTTTGGTCGATTTTCAAAAAACTTGCCTGTTTTGGAAAGCAATGGCCCACCCATAACTTTTTGAAATATGGACCCCAATTTCGATTGTGCATATACTAAATATTCGTCTCGCGTCACTTGCCAAATGACCCAGTTTTTTCAATTCGGGTACCACTTAAGCGATTTTCAAATCATTGGCCTTTTCCGAAAAAGCATTTCCTTCCTAACTTTTTGATTTGGGACCAAATTCAATTGGATATATACGAAATATTCGTTTCGGGACGTCACTTTCAAAAATGACCTAGTTTCTTTCAATTCGACAATTTTTTGGACGATTTTCAAAAACAATTGGCCGTCTTTCCGGAAAAGCATTGGCCTGCTACCTAACTTTTTGAATATGGACCCAAATTCAATTGGAATATACGAAAAAATTCCGTTTTCGCAGGGGGAACGTCAGCTTTCCAAAAATGGACCTAGTTCTTTTTCAATTCGGGACAATTTTTTGGCGATTTTCAAAAAACTTGGCCTCTTCCGTAAAAGCAATTGGCCTTCCTAACTTTTGAAATATGGACCAAATCGAATTTGTGAATATACAAAATATTCGTTGCGACGTCAGCTTTCCAATGATCTAGTTTTTTCAATTCGGACAATTTTTGGCGATTTTCAAAAAGATTGGCCTTTCCGGAAAGCCTCGCCCTTGCCTTACTGGTTGGAGGAAAGATATGGACCAAATTCATTGTGAGATATACGAAAATATTCGTTTCGACGTCAGCTTTCCAAAAATGATCTAGTTTTTTCAATTCGGACCATTTTTGGCGATTTTCAAAAAGATTGGCCTTTTCCCGGAAAAGCATTCGCCTTCCCTTTTTTTTTTTTAAACCCTTTTCTTGTTTTTTTTTTTTTTCTTTGTTTTTTGAAAATATGGAGCCAAAATTCAGTTGTGATAATACTAAATTTCTTTTCGACGTCAGCTTTCCAAAAATGATGCTAGTTTTCATTCGACAGGTTTGCGATTTTTCAAAGATTGGCCTTTTTCCCGGAAGGCATATGGCCTTGCCTAACTTTTTGAAATATGGACCAAAATCAATTTGATGAATATACGAAATATTCGTTTCGACGTCAGCTTTCCAAAATGATCAGTTTTTTCAATTCGGACCATTTTTGGCGGATTTTCAAAAACTTGGCCTTCCTAACTTTTTGAAATATGGACCAATTCAATTATGATTCACGAAATAGTCGTCCTCGACTCAGATTCCAAAAATCACCTTAGTTTTTACAAGTCGGTACCTTTTTGGCGATTTCACAACTGGGCAGGTGGCCGAAAAGCATTGGCCTTCCCTAACTTTTGAATTGTGGACCAAAATTCAATCGTAAATATACGAAATATTCGTTTTGACGTCAGCTTCACAAAATGATCTAGTTTTTTTCAATTCGGCCCATTTTGCGATTTTCAAAACTTGGCCTTTTCCGAAAAGCATTGGCCTTCTCTAAACTTTTTGAATATGGACCAAAATCAATTGTGAATATACAAAAATATTCGTCATCGATGTCAGCTTTCCAAAAAGACCGAGTTTTTTCAATTCGACAATTTTTGTTGGCGATTTTCAAAAACATTGGCCTTTTTTGGAAAAGCAAAATTGGCCCACCCTAACTTTTTGAAATATGGACCAAAATTCGATGTTACGTGCCATCGTATTATTTTTATTTATTTATTTTTTGTCATCAAATGATGAAACAGTCGAGTAATCTTTTCTCATTTGAACAGATCATTCGAGATATGTAATGTATCCAAATTACAAGTCGCTGAAAGCGAAATCAGTTATAAGGAATTATTCCCTCTGATTAGAAAACTGGTTGCTTTACTGCGTCATCTTTCGTCGCTAAAAATATTGTACTCACCGCGGCTACTCCTTTCACGAAATGAAATCTTGCAGCGTCGATATCAATGGCTACAGGATTGGTCATATTGTAATTATCGTATAACGCACTGAGAAAGAAGAACACCGAGCAGTGATATAAATTTGAGATCTTCCAGCCAAAATTAAACAAATACAGCGAGTATGTTTGATGCGATCAATGTCATCGCAATTGAGGTCCAAATTACCTAACTGATTGCTGAACGATACTCTTGAAAAAGAAGTCAACAGTCGAAGAGCTAAATTCTAATCATCGTTTGTGTAAAATTTACTTAAGTATTCTCTTGTTTTTTCAGTTCAAACCGATTTAAACAGATAAATTAATTTTTACAAGAAAATGGATCACGAAATCGACAAAACAAAATGAAATCGAAAGGTTAATGCAGATCGTCAGCCTGTACGAAATAATACGCCCGGTCTATTGAAAAACACTGATCCTGGTATCGAGGAAGCTTAGAAAGTTTGAAAAGAATAAAAACTTACCTATTGGAAAAGCCTTGCTTTAGTTTACAGGTAAAAGTAATTCAATTGTTTCGGTGTTTTTTCGTCAAATATTGTAATCTATTTATACAAAATTTGATTTGGTGTGGGATTACTTTAGAAATGGCCTGAAACCACCAATGGCTAAATTGATCGAATTTGAACAACGCAAAAAGCAACTGAATAAAAAATGGTGCTCATACAGATAACGAAAACGCTATAATCCCAGTAATCAGATCCACCTGAAATCTTAAAATATACAAGATTAATTGTCATACATATTTGATAAAGTTTTATCGACAGCGAGTTGAAATACATTTCAGTATTGTTTGACACAAATCATATGGATACAATAGAAAATAACAAAAAGTTTACGAAGTATTCATTACACTAACTAAAATACTTTACTTCATTTTTGTGATCAGAGGTTCGAACGATTTGGCAAATTGAAGGTTTGGTGTTGTTACCATATCTTCTTTGAAACGAAAGATTCCTCTTTCCGTTTCCGACAACTGCTATCATTACTTACTTACGGTGTTTTTTTTGATCCTTTTCTGAGACATACGCAAGGACTTTTGTCGATCAAAAGCGTTCTGTCGAGCCTCAGAAACCCGGCTGGTCAAATTCCCTCGCGAGTTTCTTCTCTCCGTACGGTTTCCTTTATTCTCTTCTTAATTCCATTAACATGAAGTACGGAATATCACGGAGCGCCAAAACTTAGGTCATCAACCCACTTCTCCGTGGCCTTTATTACCACGCGCCTCTTTTCCGCGCCTTGAAATCTAACAGATTTTCCCGCTGCACAAATAACAAGCTGTGATTATATTCTGATAATCTCGTTCCCCCCACTCGTTCGTTCAAACTATACGTACTAGTAATATTCATACAGATTTTTGAAATGCTACCAGTCTTCAGTTTAAGAGCCGATTCTATTTGTTCCGTATGATGAATTTCTTCTACGTTTTATCTATTTTTCAACACATCTTGCAGCTAAATTCTTAGCTTCGGTCGTCGCATCGTTAATCTCATTTCATTTTGTAATTATTTATTTTGTTGCAGTTGAGAATTCCTGCTCGTCACAAATACCGCATACCTCCACTTCAGATCTTCGTTTATAAATTCGTAAGTTTTGCAGAATTTGTTTTATAATTAACGAATTTCCACATAAAAAATATCAATAATGAAGCTATATTCCTTTCTAGTCCACAAAAAGACACGCCATTGTGGATGAGAACCGCGCGTTAAACACAGTCCCTTTGACTAGAATACCCGCGCAGAATTACAGATCATGGTAGACAGTAAATCAGAATAGAACGCCATATCCCGAGTTAATCCATCAAGTTTCATCGGGGGATCTGCGATTTTTAGATACATCATTTCGGCTTCGGCGGAGAAAAGAAAAAGTATTTTGTACCGCTATAGCTCGTACATCGTTAATTGAATTAACATGCAAAAACTTGGGCGTCGTAAAACCGTAAGGTACGTGACACCCAAAAACGATTAATTTTGAAGATATCGTTTTGTAGGTTTCGTATAAATCAGCTAACATGTAGCAAATTCAAGCGCAATCAATGTCTCTTTTCTCGGGAATTTCGCAATTGCCTACGTCATCCAATTAACCACATCTTCGAATTATCGGTTAGTACGATCATTTGTCCCTGTTTCGGTTTTCGTAAATCATCCGAGTGATATCTCGTAATAAGGACTAATCCTTCTCAGTATCATTTTCAAATCCTTTCGAACAAATGGATCTGCAGTACAAATTTTTCTCGCTAAATATTTCCGCATGACTTTACGAAATGATAAAAACTGAGGTTATCTCTTGATTAATTCATTGAATCAAAATCGATATGGATTACGTTAAATTTTCCCATTTGTTCAAGTTTTGATGTCGCATTTGTTATCTTTAAAAATTGACGTCACCTTGTTGCGTATTTCTGTGACGATTTTTTATTTAAAAATTGCGCCATAAGTGGCATTAGCCCTGTTTTAAAACCCGTGCCGGTGGGCATTATGAAAATCCCTACCTTGCAATCGATGCAGTAGTTTTTACAATCCGAAGTTGAAACGTACAAAGGTTGCTGTAAAAAGAATCAACTGTCTAGTAGTAAGTTTTTGGCAGCTATTTCAAAGAACGTACATCTTCTACGTCACTAGCGATACGACAGGAGTAATTGGAATGCGTAGAAATTCCGTGCACCTGAGAAAAAGTTTCCGTGTGGACTCTGACTTCGGTTTGAATCCATCTGTAAGAGATAACTCGCGTTCATTTAAATAACTGAATTTGAAGCTTATTACTTCTAGGGAAACAAAGTACTTACCATTTGGATGATATTCGTTCACTATCTTCAGAACATCTTACTATTCAAAATTTTACAAACTAAAATAATTAAAAAAATTCGATTAAACTCGATCTCCATCATCTACCTTGGCTCAATCGTGGAAATGAAAGACACAAACATGATAACATGAACAACAAAAACCAACATCAGAGGCAAAGTGGTCCACTTTGGATGTTGCTTACAGCTTTGCTAAATTTCTTCTTGTTATCATTGTTATCCCTATTCCCAACTTCTCAAGTCCGAATGATTTTTTTTTTCTTCTTCAGCATTTTAATTTTAATAGGTACTCAAAATGTCGAATAAGCTCTTCAAATTTTGTCCCTTTAGGTACTTCATAAAAACAAAAATTGAATGCTCTTATACATAATTATATATTCTTATGGAAAAACCGTAGATACTTAGCTATGGGAGGAGGAGGGGAAAAATTGAAAATTCCCGTCTAAAGTGGATTTTTTCTGAGGGGTTTCGATTCAAAAGTACATACGATTTTTCCCAATTTTTTCAATTTAAAACAATAATTTTCCTCAAAAAGATCGTCATCTTCAAAAAATTTAGATTCAACCTATACTACTTATTGTGACTAAAGATGCAATTTTGCCTTGCCAGAAGTTGCACCATCCGCCTGTTTGGAAACTCATTTTTCATTATCAATCTTGTTCTTGTTCCATTTGAATTTCATGTTCAAATTTTTAAAAATTTCTTCAACTTTTTGCACCCTACAAAATCCAGACATGGAAACACTTTCTAGGACAAACCAAAATTGGTTTATGGGAGGGGGGAGGGGGGAATGAAAATTTCCGACTGAAATAGGCTTTTTTTGATTTTTTGTTATTATATAGGTACCTATTCAAAGATTTTCTCCTATTAAATTAGCTATCTTGTTCCGCATGTCCATCAAGATCAGGTGATTGAAGTCGATATTGCAAAATTGATGGATGAAATGATGAATTAATTTCAATAAATAATTTAAGAATGTCCACTTTTAAATTAAACACGCGAATTTTACTTCGTAGTATTCGCTCAGTATCATTAGAAAGATCATCAAAATCGGAAGGAAGACTGCCTGGAGCGAGGGGGGAGAGGGTTAAATCCCAAAACTATTTGGATCGGGGTGAAATTTCTAGGATTTGTCAAGCCGGTTTCAATGCTGAGGTTTTGTGCGATAAAAATGTCTAGCACCTAAACTTTTAAAGCTCTCGCTGGGTGAAAATCATGCGACTTTTGAACTTCTGCGCCCCCCCCCGTATATTAAACTATTGAAGGCCAACAGTCAGCGTTTTTGTGACGTTCTTTGCACAAAAAGTCATGTTCGTGAAACTACCCACAAAAAATAACAGTTTTTGTGTAAAAAGTGCAAAATATATTATAAAAAATTCCAGATCAGTTTTCGTTCTAAAAATAAAAATACAAACGCACGAATAAATCAATAAAATACTTTGAAAATATAAAAACTTATTTTATGGACGGCTCCTTAATAATGGTATAAAATACACGATATCGAATCGATACTTATTACCGAGATTCCGATTTCAAAAATAGATCACAAACGTTGATATGAACAAAAAAATTAAAAATACATATTTTGGTTTTTAAAAAAAGTTAAAAATAACACGAATCACAAAACCGCGATCAAAGACAAAAGCGATTTCAATTCAGAACTTCACTGGCCGGATTCATGTCTCATAAAATACTCAATTATCACAACGTAAAGAAAGTTTGAATCTCAACTTCGACCCGTATAAAAATAATCTTAAGGAGTAACGGTAACAAAATCAACGTCTGGCACTGTACATGATTATTGTTATCCGTACAAATAAATATCTTAAAAATTAAGAGATGTGACATGAGATTCAAACCGTCGAATCATAAATCGTTTGATTGCATTACTTTTCTAATCCAAAGTACAAAAAAATATTTTACAAAACAATAAGTAAACAATTAATTACAAAAGTATAAAATGATGTTGATCGGCGAATTACTCACGAATGAGTGGAATTATCTTTTCTTCATCACACGATAGGAATGTATTCCGGTGGTCAACGCTTATTAGGCCTGTTTAATACTTACACGATTTGATTAAAAAATATATCTCGCTAGATGAACAAATAATAAAATTAATACTGACGAATAATAACTATTTCTGTAGGTCGAATTAACGAAAGACTCTTCATGTCCTGCAACAAAAAAGGGGAAAAATCATATAAATGATTAAGAATTGCGTTATTTTATTTAATAAGAAGAAATTACTAACCCATTTGGAATTTAAGAGCAGGAGACGACATACGTCCGTCACCTCCATTAGAAAATGCCAACACTCTGGTATAATATCTTTTACCAGGAAATAAATTGTATACAAATGCTTCTAATTTCTCTCCTAAAGGCACCAATGTATCTACAGCTCTACTGACGTCTTCATCCATTGGCCAAACACGTACCTATTTCAAGAAATATAGTATTATTGGATTTTTTCTTTCATCAATTTTCAATAATGTGCTATTTTCGAATAAAAATATTTCATACCTTGAAACCAATTACGGGTTCTTCATCATTATTAGGTGTTACATATCTCCAGACAACCTTGATAGTAGAGGGATTAACACCTTTGACGAACACAGACGTTGGTGGATTTGATGGTGCTTTTCGGTAAGTTCTCTCTGTATGATATAATATTATTAACGACATGGTAAAAAAGTTCATAGATTTTTTCCACAAATGATCCTTACCCAAGATACGTTCACTCTCTGGTCCTGCTCCGGCAGCGTTGAACGCCATAACTTTAATATAATAATACGTATTCGGTTGCAAACCAACAATCAACGCCCACGAATCAGTATTACGGTTCAAATAATACGTTGCACTGTCTTCCACAGCACCTTCCAACCAATACTTCAACTAAAATGGTGAAAAAAAACTCGTAGTGAAATTTTTCAACAATCAAATCATTAATAGTAATTTTTATAAATCATACTCTATGTCCAATTAATTTTCCACGAATATTTTCCCTTGTTAATGAGATCGGCGACCAGGTGGCGTTGATGGCGGTCGAATTATAGGGCATGGCGATTAGGGACTGAGGTTGAATATGTGGAATATCTTCGGCTGAGAAAATCGTCACTACAGGTGACTCTGGACCATATCCCATACGATTTGCAGCCTGAAAATGTTTCAATTTGCGGTCAGTTGAGGAGATATGGTGATTTGAAATTCCATTTTATGAAATATACCTGAACTTTGACTTCGTATTCGGTGTAATAGAATTCTGACGGTATTTGTACAGTGGCGATGCCTTCTTTGGTGGAATTTTGCATTATTTGGTGGGCGAATTCTTTATCAAAACCTTTCCTTCTCCAGTATACTTTGTAATAAACTCCAGGTCCGTTACGGTCTCGATAAGGAAGAGGCTAAACAAACCAAATGTTTGCTAAATTAATACATTCCAATCGAATAAATGGAATATTTGAATCTAAAAAGCAATACATACAGCCCATGTAATCGTGAGATCTCCAATTTTACCCCCACCTCCGGATACATTCTGAGGATACACGTAAGGTATATCAGCGGGTACATTGTATTGAGGAGAACTTTCAGATGGTAAACTGGTACCTAGCTCATTAACTGCATAAATACGAAATTCGTAGGAAGCGTAAGGAGTAACTACATCTTCCAATGTGACTTCTTTTCGATCAGTGAACAAATCTACTCTGCGAGAATTGGTAGCTGTATTGTAAAAAAAATTGTCCGTTAGAACTAGGCGAAGAAAACAACAGAACTTGAATACTTATATCACCAACATACTTTGAGATACATTTTTCCAATCATCCTTCCAATTGGTACGAGCACTGATGATATAGTATAAAATCGGTCTTCCATTACTGGAGCCATCAGTCCATCGAAGAGTAACCGACTTCTTGATAACTTCGTGAACTTGTACGCCTCCTACAAAATCAATTCGATAAATTTCCACCTCCTAGAAAATTAAGCTGACAGAATCGAAACGAACCTGGAGAACTGGGCGGACCTTCGACTCTAATATCAGTAGTCGATGATATAGTTCCGACAACTGTTTTAACAACGCACTGGTAGGTACCGGTATTTGCAAAAGACATGTTGAAAAATGTCAAAGAGCCTCCGCTGATTATCTTTAATATAATGAAGAAAATGGATTAAACTATTGTTACGAATTTTATGGCTGATGAGGAACAAAAATTATAATAAGGATCATTCATATCAATTTGATAAAAAAAATTTTTAAACCTCATGTCATTTGAGATTCGGTTGAAAGGATTTTGAAAACAAATTTATAGAAGGAGGAATCCCGATAAAGTCGTTTTCATGCCCTAGCTGGAATTTTTTAAAGAACTGAACATCAGTTTTTCTAAAATCCCATTAAGAGGGTGGGGTGACTAGGGTCATCAAACATGATAACTTCAGAAACTTAATTACTGTGAAATGAAAAAAAAAAATGATTAAAGTGGGTTATTTAGTATGATCTTTGGGCTTTCAAACTTTTTGCAGTTGGGAGGGGTTTCAGTTTTTGAAATTTTGAAATTGTCATTTTGAAACCTATCTGATGAGCTCCGATGATGCTTTTCTCATCGCTGGCTCGATTTCTTGACCTTCCTGACAGTACTGGAGTTGAAAAATTGAAATTGAAATTTTTTCAAGAATCGATGTTTTTAAAAATCATTGAATTAGTGAAAAATTGCAATTTTCGATAAATTAGTTGCTTTTTACTCTGTAGATTAGTATTATAGAATTGAAATTGCCAAGTATCCTTTATTCTGCATAGGTTGAATCACAATTTTCAGCAAATTTACCAGTTTTCGAACTTTTTTGTAAAAAGTGATTGGTGAATCATGAATTTTGAAAATAGGCAACAGCAGACGTAACAAAAAGTTTTCATTTGATTCTTGTTTAGAAAAAAGTCTTTTAAATTAGTTTTAAGAATATTATTATTACTTTAATTAATCGATTTTGTTTTATTTGTTCTAGGTGAGTTCAGAATTTCATTGCTAGAATAAGAAGTATAAAGATGTGAGTCATTTTTTTTTCATTAAAAATTGAGAGAAAAGGGTCATGTAAGCGACCATACTAAAAAAAAAAGAGGTTATATTCGTTTAATATAAAAAAATTATGGTAGGAGAAGTGGAGTAAAAAAAGACGAAACGGAAAAATAACTAGAAGATCGATTGGGTGAGGGGGGGGGAGGAAGAGTCCAGCGGAAGTTCTAATGAGACGGATCGAAAAAACTGAATCTGTGTTCAGCTTTCACAAAAATGTTCTAATTCATACATTATTTAATTTTTTACAGGTTTTAATCCTTTTTTTGGTTGAGGGGAGAGGGAGGGGGGTGCAGAATGTTTTTGATAAATCTGATGGGAAAAATGTAATCTTTGTATTCGGTGTTCTCAAAATTTAAAAACCACACACAATTTTTTCAAATTTTGGCCTTAATTTAAACGCATTACCCTCGTCTCTTTAATATTATTTTTTCAAAACTTTAAAAATTACAGCCACTGCTTAAGGAACAATTTTAAAAATTTAGTTTGAGAAATTTTTATAAAATTTTTCACACTTCAAAAGGAATTGAAAACCAATCGATTGTCATTTTTTAGTTTTTGGATGGGCAGACTTCGTATAAAATTGAAGCATTATTGAATGATATGAAGTGAAACGCCCTAATCAAAGAGATATGGAATAAATCACAATACACCTTGAAGAACTAAATATTTATGCGAATGTTTTCAAAATAACGAAAACAATGAATCCCGTTAATTTTTGCCTGCAACAGGTAAATTCTGTCTAGCCACACGTTTCATTCATTACTCACCAATAACGAATATATATTCTGAGTGGTTTGAAGCCTGAGTCCATTATGATACCAAACATAAGCAACATCTAGAAGATCCTCTGACGCGGCAAAGCATCTTAATTCTAAATTCTGGCCCACAATAGCGCTAATTTTTGCAGGCAGCATTTCGACAAAAGCAGGTAATCCTGAAGAAATTCATAAATGAGATATTTCCATCAAACAACTTGATATTGTAATGTGACATTATTACACTCACGTAAAACAGTCAACTTGGTAGAAGTTCTATCGGAACCATATTCATTGCTAGCTATACAAGTGTATCTACCAGCATCAGATCTTGAAACAGGATTTATGGTCAAATTTCCGTCAATAATATATTTCGGACCTCCACTACCTGTAGAAATATATCAGTAATGAAATTCTAAACGCAAATAATACCACATTCAAAATTTAGTTTCATTTTACCAATAGTGTAATCTTCTTTTTTCCAAACAAACTTAGGCTTAGGAGCTGCCTCTGGATTACACATAATCGTTACTCTGTTATTCTCGCCTGCGTAAATTTCTGCATCTAAGGGCCTTTTCTTGAAAGTTGGTGCCAATTCTACTCAAAAACTTGATTAATTTTTCATATAAAATGTTAATCCTCACTAGGAGCAAACACACTTACTCAATACTCTAAGCTGGGCCGATGAATAAGATGTTTTATGAGTATTTCTGGCACGACACTGATACATAGCATTATCTCGTTCGTCGACATATTTTATGTTTAATATGTTATCCTGTATAATATATCGATTGGTATCTTGAATAGATAAATTCTGAGGTATCAATGGTTCACCGTTTTTAAACCATTTGTAAGAGACATCCGGTACACCAAAGGCTTCACAAGTCCATGTAAGGTCAGTCCCCCAATCAACGTGTCGATCGGTGATAGGAATCGTGAAATTTGGTTCGGCTATAAATAAAAATACCAAAATTGAAACATTTGGACGCCAGTGAACAGAAAGAATAAATATTATTACCTTGAACATGCAATGTAATGCTAGCTTCTTTGATACTCTGATCGTTATTAATTCGACAAACGTATTCTCCTTCATCTTCCATTCGAATTGATGGTAGAATTAAGACTCTGTTAAAATTCTCCATTTTATATCCTTTTGGCAGAGAGCCTCCTTTTCTTGTCCAATTGTAAGATGGTATTGGACTAGATACAAAACAATCACAGTTTAAAATTTGAAACACAAACTGAGAAAAGTATAATTGAGGATCAAGCAACTTACTATCCAAAAGCAACACATTCGAGTCGGACTTGTTTTCCAGCAACTGGCGCGTCTGGGAAAACTTTGGGAAAAGAATTGGCAAATTGAAGTTGTTGAGGGTTGGCTATTAGGGACAAAACAAATATTACCCGAACCATTCTCAAAATAACTGGCTTTGACTAAGAATGATGTATTTACCATTAGGTTGAACCAAAATCGGGAAAACGGGCCCATTTTTACCCGCATCTGCGTTTTTACCTTCACCCACAACAATACAGCTGTAATTTCCTTGATCGATTTGTTCCAGTGCGGCGAAATACAACGCACCATCGTAAGATACAAAAACACGTTTGTCTTCTTCGACTAAATCGGGGAACCGACTACGAGCCCAGTAAAATTTGACACCTGTGTAGAAAATCGAATCAATGCTAGAATTTTTTCAAGCTATGCCAACAGGTTGTGTTACTTACTGGGAAAATATTCTGGTTCAAAACAATTGATTGGTTTTCCCCAGTTCTGTTCTCCGTACTCTACTGATCTTTTGAGATTAAATTCTCCGATAAACCCGAACGACAGTTGAACAGTTTCCGATATAATTGATCCGAATTTATTACTAGCTTTGCAATAATATTTTCCTCGATCAATCGCCTGAACAAATCGATGATTTAAAAATAATATCCTTTGCACTAGCATCAATGTTTATTCAGATCTTACCTGCTGTGGATCGTTAATAATCAACGAGCCTCCAGAAAGCGTATATCGTCTATTTGTCAACGGTTCAATTCTTTTCGCTATTGTTTTATCATTTTCATAATCTTCTTTGAACCATTCGTAAGTTGGCGTTGGGTATCCTTTGGCAATGCAAGTCATTTGAACATCTTTGGTAGTTTTTGAATTTTGCAAATCATATACAACGGGTTCTGGCTGCTTAACGAAGTAAGGCCCGCGAGGAATTTTTTCTGGGTCATCGATATCAATTCCATAGGTAAAAGTTCGTTCTTCAATGACTAAATGAGCCAATCTGCTGAATGGAGCTTCGCATACGTACGTTAGGTGTTCGTCTCCGGTGACTTTCTCAAATCCCCAACCATTAACCGAGTAGCTACGAACAATAATATTATTGATAAGATATCAAAAAACGTGCTATCTGACATTTTGTGGAAAAAATTAAGGTTACAATTGTTTTTGAATGTATTCACTATAGGAATTTGATGGCGGTTTTCATTTTTTTTTTCAACAAAATTTCAAAACCATTGAAATAATCTAATTTGTGTCCCTAAATACTTCACTCTGGGGGCTTGTGGTTAAGGTTTCGAGTCAAAATAACCTCAGAATAGAATGATGGGGGGGGGGGGGGTCAAAACCCATGCATTTTGATATTTCACCTGTTTTTTATGATTTTCTCAAAATTCACTTTTTTCACAGTACATTTTCGGAATAAACTATTCATATTTTGAAATTTTTCAATGCTATTGATATAAACATGACTTACTTATAGACTAAGTAGTCCTTATTTAATTGATAACCGTAATTCTGAGTATTACGTTCTGGTAAAAATAACTGGCTCATTTCCGATAAAGAACTTCCATCACCTTCGTTGATCCAATAATTAGGGCTTTGCTGTTTACCACCTGTGTACCATCGTCTATGTTGAGGATCTATGTAGTTTAATTCTTGAGTTATGAATCGATGTTCTTCTTGATTATTTATGTTAACCAATTCAGCTTCATAAGCCTGTGAAAAATACATCATGCCGTAGTTTATTATTCTATCATAAAGGAATAAAAGCCAGTGAAATAGGTACTCACCAGGCAATTTTTTTGAGCATCTGCACGAGGTCGCATTGGCGACTTGACGAAACGATAGCAAGAGCTTTCGTGGCGAATCCAATTTTCCGGGCATCTTTGTGGTAAATTCGGATCAACAATTTGAGATAGGCAAATTCTTAATATATTTGAGTGGATTAGAGTGAACAGTGCCCATTGAAAGGCGTTTATGAGATTCATAATTATTCACAAAATAGCTGAAAAATTTAAAACGAATTTGAAGTAAGTATTTGAAATTGAGAGGTGCTTGATTTTGATACAAAACATTATAGCTTAGCATTACAATCTAGTGTACGCGAATGAAAAAATGAATGAAGATGAAAAAAAGAAACAACATTTGTTTTTTTTAATTAAAAAAACTTTATTCAATTTAAAACTGCATTTTAAAGCAAAAATCAGAAAAATGTAAACCACACCCCATGTAAGAAATACGGCTTACCTGTTAATAAACACATATGAGTCTAGACTCTGGATTCGTGAGAACTTTCAGCATTCAAAATAAGTCGTTAAAAACTTGAGTATATGAATCATTTTTTAGTTTTCAATGTATATTAAAACTAAACTACCCAGTTAGAAAAATTCACTTCTCACTTGCGGGAAAAATTCATTTCTTTTTTCGTTTTGGAATGAATCAACAATCAACAACACAAACGTAAATAAACGTTTTCATATTTTTTAGGGTTTTTGTGCAGTCAGTTTTTCTTATTCTTCGATAGTAACCAATCAGAAAAAAATAGTGTTTCGAGGCGGCCAATCAGCGAATTGTATTTAGATGCCGGATTGGTATTGGTTGGATTAAAATGGGAGCGAGAACGGGAGAAATCTGAATCACACGAAATTCGACATAGAAAAAATAATTATAAAATTAGTAAATTTCCAAAATTCTACCCTGGAAAAAAATGCCGAAGAAATTTAAGACAACAAAATTCGCTCTAGAGGGAGTATGAAAAAAATTATACCACAAAACCACAATCCAAATTCTGTCCTGAAGTGGGGTACGGGAGAAATTTCAATTCACAAAAATCTTCTCTGAAGTAGGGTACAGGAGAAATTTTAATTACACAAAATTCACTTTGGAGAAGGAAAGGAAGCTGGAAGCGAGAAAAAAATTTTTAAACGTCAACAAAACACGAAAACGTGAAATAATCATATCCTTTCTTTTTCCCATCTCCACATCACAAGCAACAACAAAAATAATTTAAATACACATTAATTTTTTGCAACATAAATAAAAATTTAAAAAATAAAATAACAATAAAAATAATAAAAACAGAACACCATGTTCATTTTTCATCTAGCAATCTAATGACATTTTTTCGTTAAAATTTTTGGTTTATGATCTGGTTCTGGTTTTGTAACCATACTCTTTTGCGGTCAGCTCAGCAATAACAAGTAATTGAATATCACTCGGACCACCAACAATTTCGGTAAAACGAGCATCTCTGAAATATTCCAAAATCGATAAGGAAAATTAATCATTCAAGAAAGTAATAAGTGAAGAAATTGAAAAGAAAAATATAAAAATAAATGTTGAAAAAAATTATACCTATAAAAACGTTCTGCCGGCATATCAGATACATAACCCATGCCACCGAGAATTTGGATACAACTATGCGAAATGGCGGTTGCTGCTTCTGATGCGGTTAATTTAGCCATGGAAGCAGCCTAGGTAAAAATGCGTTTAGTTTTTAAAAAAAACATCTGAAATCAAGGTATTAGAGAATGATCATTTTGTCTTTTTTTGAAAATTGAATCATTGGAGAAGGAGCACAAAAGTTGAGTCTAAATCTCAAAATAACGTACATCTGGTAAAAATTTCAGCTCTCATCGACTCACCCCTGATTCCTTCCTGTTTCCCACACGACTATAAATTTTTATCAGTTCAAATACTGAAAAATTTATTTTGAAAGAAAGTTGAAAAATTTTATCGAGGTAGGTAAATGATAAAGTTTTTGGCTCGTTTCTCTGTCCTCGATTAATTTTTGATTTCGACTTTGATCAAATTATAAAATCAAAGAGTGCACCGAAGAACAAAGGTCGAAACAATAACAAAGTTGTGTTTATCTCAGAAGCCAAAACTCAAGTCTCCCTTCCCTCAATTCAAATTTCGATAAAAAGGCAAAACGATTATCTGTGATGTACGTATCAACAAGCAGAGCAGAGTAAATTTACTTTTACGAACGGTTGATTTTCATCTCTTAATATCGCAGCTTTCCGAGTTAAAAGTCTTGCACTCTCCAACTGCACAGCCATTCTAGCAATTCTTTGCTAAATTTTTGAACAACAAAAATGAAACAATAAAATATTAATTCATATTCAGTATTTTTTTTTTATGATTATCTACTTATTTCACGTTGAAAACCCGTCACTCACTTGAACTGCTTGTAATTTTAATAACGAGCCACCAAAAGCTTTCCTTTCATTGGCATATTCAATGGAACAATCGAGTGATGCTTGAGCAATACCTAATCCTAATGACGCGACGCCAATTCGACCACAATCTGAAAATTTACAGCAATATTTTCACTAACACGGAATTCAAAGTACTTAATAATATTTTAGATTTTATGAACCAACTAATAGAAGCCATCGCTATTTTAAATCCCTCTCCTTCTTTTCCAAGTAAATTATCTCTGGTAACGTGAACATTTTCTAAAAAAATACTGCAAGTGGAAGAAGCTCGGATACCTAATTTGTCTTCTTTTTTCCCGACAGTTAAACCTGTAACAGAAAGTAAACAATTTACTTAGAATTTGATAGAAATATTTTGAAACTTTGATTCTTTGGGGATATTTATTAGAAATTTCAGACCTTTGATAGGTATCGGTATAACAAAAGCGTTGGTACCACGATGGCCTCTGGTTTTATCAGCCAGTGCAATGATGATCACAGCCTTGGCTTCATGAGCACTCGTAACCCAAGATTTGGTTCCATTTAGTAGCCAACCATCAGTCACAGGAGTAGCTGTAGTAGATAAACTGGCAGCATCACTTCCACTATCTGTAATCAAGATAATTACAGATTACAGCTGAATTATTTTTCATCTTCTGCAGTACAATACATATTTTTTTAGCAAAGAAACACACCTGGTTCACTCAGAGCAAAACTACCAATCGACGATCCGTCAACAAACGAAGGTAAAAACCGTTCTTTCTGATCTGTTGTACCGTACTTGTTGAGTAATGCAGTATATAAACCATTATGTATACTGACAATGGTTCCTGTTCCTCCACAACCTCTGGTAAAAAAAAAATCACCATTCTTACAAACTCAATATTCATTAATATATCAAGAAGTAGCCACAGTGAGTTCAAAGTTTACTCCTATGATTCTCGAGAGCAAAAATTATCAATTCAAACAACCTAGCCAGCTCTTCAACAGCTACAGAGAGTGCTAATGTGTTCATATCGGAACCGCCGTATTCTTTTGACACCAAAACACCCATTAGACCAAGAGAACCTAATTTTTGTATCTGAAAACATAATTACGAAAACCATCAAAAAAAAGTTGAATATAGAGAAATAACATCGAAAAATACACAAACCTGTTGTTTGGGAAAAAGATGTTCCTTGTCTAATTTTTGAGCAATTGGTTTTAATTCTTTCTCGGCGAAATTTCGACATGTTTTTTGCAACAAGAGATGACTTTCAGGTAAAGATATAACCGAGTAGTTGCGAATGAATTCTGCCCAACAAAATAAACCATGGAGTAATGAATTGTCCTCATCGGTAGATATTAAACCAACGTTCAAAAAATAGGTACTTACGATTCAGCAAAACACAATTGAAGATGTTCTTCGTCATTTTTTCAATTTTCTCATCACGTTCTTCTTCAGCTATAAACTACGAAATACTGTCATTTGTCATTTGTCATTTCTTCGAAGATCTCCGCTAAAAATTAAAATTTTTTATAGATAAGCAAAATGAGTTTTCCATTTCACCTGATAACAGAGAGTAAATAAACGTTACACTGCAATCCACAGGTCTGACAGCTGTGCACGGGGCGGAGGGATAGGAGGGAAACAGTACGCATCAAATCAACTACCGAATAATTTTTTCTGTAAGGTTTGAGGTGGTTCAGGTAATTTTTCTTCATGGGAAATCGAACCTTGTAATAATAAGTACCCTATGAATAATTTATTACCCAGCGAAAGCGAATATGACTTTCGGTTGGTTGTGATTGTGACATCAGACACAAAATTACTATTTCGTTGAGTACCTTTTCTTCAAGAAACGAGTAGGGTCAAGTTATTTAAAAAATTAACGAGGGAAGAAAATTATAAAACATCGATAATAATTTATGGCCTAAAATTTAAGCTGGACACAGGAAAAATATTACTAACAACAGCTCCTCAAAATTGAATAATTTCAACAACCTGTTCATAAAATTCGATATATTGGTTGAAAAACAAATAGTGGTATGGTTACAATTCAATTCTCCGTAATAAAAAGTGAAATTAACACCTTAGAAAAATTCATAGGATAGGTAACAGTTAAAAAAACACGTATAATAAATTATACTGCAACATACTCAACTTCATGGTATGTAGTTAAAATAAAAAAATAACAAAACTAAAAAATTAATAGGCTGGGTAACCGTACAAATTGCACGTATAGTCAAATACAGAGAAACATAATTAACACTATGGTAGTTAAAAACAAAACTAAAAATTCCAAAATGGCAAGTTAAAAAAGGGAATATAAAATTTTTAAAATGCATTAATAAAATACTGACGAGTTAATTGAGTGGAACATGAAATAGGCTGCCTCTATCGAGTTACTTATCAATTAAAATACAAAATGAAACGAATTACAATCCTAGATCTAATATTTCTTACAATCTTTGTTTTAAAATACCCATAATATCCTTTAACAATTTTTCATTTCGCTCAGAAGCCATCTCAACGGTATCTAACTTAGATTTATACTCTTGCAACTGTTGAGTATAATCTTTGATCAGCTCGCCGAAATTAATCGCCTCGTTTTGTTTTCTATACTTTTCCAAAACTTTCATAGTATCCTTAATAATATTAGGATCGATTTTCCAATCAGCACATTTAATAAAATAACAATCATCGTCACGATAGCCGGTAGTAGAATCAATTAACATTATAGCATTTCCATCATTGGGTAAAACACGAATCTGACTCTCTGGTAAAGTAAAGGGAAATAAATTAATCCTCTTGTAAAACATTTTCACATGTTTCTGTCTCTTATGAGTGATCTGTTTCAACGGAGCGCAACAACAGCAGCACGCTAACTTATCAACGAAACTAAGACAAGGGAATGGATCACTGACAGCCATGGTTTCCACATAAGATATCAACTTGACCCGAGAAACAATTCCGACCAATTCAGCATCAGCTCGAATAGCTTGAGTGTCGCTGACAGCCAAACCATTTAAGAGATTGAACAAGACAATGGCTACGAGAAATACGAACAAAATGAAAAGCAGATGGCTGGTACTCAATTTTTCACCAAATGGAATAGATCCAGCATCGAATTCACCAGTCAACATGATAACTGATTTGAAAACAGACATGGCTGGGTCTCTGAAGAATCTTTCGTCTTCTCCGGCACTACCGTTGAACAGAATATAGAAACTAAAAGCAAAGGCTAGAATTAGAATCGAATACCAAGCCAGGAATTTCAAGAAGTTAAGCGATACGGTTTTGAACATTTCGATATTGGTCGATAACAGTGGATGTCTTCCAATGAGCAAGATTAATTCCATCCAAGATGCCAGAATTGCCACAGCTGCCAGTTGAGGTCTGTTATCCAAACCATTCTGACACATCAGGACAGCCACAGTAATTGTAACCAATCCCATCTCTAGCCAGTTCTCCGGTGATCTGACGTAAGGCCAAGGGGAAATGCAAAATTGGAAAAATTCTCGTAAAAATAGAATCCCGCATAATATAAAAGTGATACCCCACAACAGAGTGTCATTGTTAGGAACAAACGAATCGGAACTAAAGCTATTCGTATTATATTCAGTGCTATTCATGGTGGAATTTCTGTTATTCGACAGACCGTAGGTATATAAGATGTACGACGTAAGAGCTAACCAAAAAGCTAAGTAAAAAACTAAATTAATAAAAAAATATTTCCTAATCGTATACCATTTCAGATTTAAAAAACTATTTAGAACGGGGTGACATAGGAGCTTCCTCAATTCGGGGACTTCGTTCATTACCAGCAAAGGTTCGGTTTCCGATACAACGTCGTAAATATCCTGCTGATCGATTTCTAATCCTTGTTTTTCGAAGTACGTCTGCCTTCTGGGCGGTGTTAGAATTTTAAAGTTGTAAATTATCTCGTAGGTTAGCTCTCTAGATGCTTTATCGTTGGTCGTAATACATCCATCTAGATACGTTTCCAGCACATCAGGGCTGATCGATTCCAGAGGTATTCTTCCGTTAAGGTTTTTCGCCCCGATGTACGCGCCTGCATCTAAGAGAGCTTTCACAGCGTCATCGTCGTTCAGTTTTACTGCATGGTGGAGAACTGTGTTTCCAGCAGAGTCAGGGAAGTTTATATCTAATCTGTCGAGAGGAGCTTCTTTCAAAATATACCGCAGGCATTTATGATAATCGCTATCTTCGCCTGAGGTTCCCAAAGCATCTCTCTCGTGCGAATACATACCATCGAATATAGCATGTAATACATTTGTTCCTCCGGCTGGAGCAAATGTCGTGTCTGAGTTACGTATCAACGTTCGAAGAATATTATAGTATCCTTTTTCGGCGGCAATCAGTACAGGTGGTTTGTTATTATTCGGGCAACATCCGTTAGGATCGACTCCGATGTTGACCAGGGTTTCGACCACCTCACCAAGACCGGATTCGCAGGCGTACTGCAGATAAGTATATGAACCGTTGCTATCGTTCAAACAATGCTTATTAATCTTGGCTAGTCTTTGGAACGATTTAATATCTCGATTACGTAACAGCATGAATAAATTCTCGTTCAATCCCTTCTCCGTTGGTTTCATCCTGGGTAACTCCATCTTGAACTCCGGACACTTTTCAGCGATTAATTCGCGACAACAACGGTTACGGAAATCCTTCACCTCGTCTAAATCCACATCTAGTCTGGCCAGCAGCAAACGAACAGCTTCCTTGCTTCCTTGATTTAAAGCTAAATGCAGAGGCGTTTGATGTTTACGATTAACCAAGTTTACATTAATATCTGGATGTTTCAACAAAACCTCTATCAAATTGACCTTATTTTCTTTCGCAGCAACGTGTAACGCCGAATTATCAAACTTATCTAAACCATTCACTTCGCATTTTTTACACTGCACCAAAGCTTCAACGGTTTCGGCGTCGGAGTTCTCAACGGCAATATGCAGCGGGCGATTGTTGAACACAGGATTGACAGCGTTCACATCAGCACCGTGTTGAATCAAGATATCAACAAACTTACGATTTCCCTTCGATCGACATGCGATATCCAGCAATGTACCGTTATCTGGTGCTTCGTAAAAATAATTCAAATCGACCCGTTTTAAATTATTTCTCAATACTTCGACGAACTTATCAACGTTTTTCGTTTCGAGTAAACTGAGCAATTTCGCTTGCGGCGACGGCGAACAAATACTATCACTGCGTTCGAAACTGTTTAATAATTCAAAATCCTTGGACATGGTCACGCGCACCTGCGGAAGAAGAAATGTATTTTTATAAATTTACAAGACAGTAAGCTCGCCAAAAGTTGACTCGTACGGTATGTTAACCGGAATTTGTGATTCATTACGATTGTACACAAGGTCAAACGCGAAATGAGATCACTGAAATCTCATTAATTAACGAGCTACTTACCTCGAAGTAGCGAAGTGGTATTTCAACAGTTTATAGGTGTTGGAACTGAATTGCATTTGTCCATTTATGTAAACGGATATTTTCAATTCGTAACAACAGCAGTACAGTTTGAAAATTGAAATCGGAACGCCCACACGATCACATCATAGCATCGTATGCCAAACGGAGTAGCTATGGTGCATTTTTTCATTGAAAACTATGAACATGAACATGAATGAAAATACACCTGACCAGTGCCAAGTCAAAACACAACTAGACAATCAATTTCCATTCAATTTCACAACACTCTTGAAAAACATCGAGTTCGAAAAATAAATGCCTGCGAAGTTACGCATATGCAACTCAAATTACACCTCAAACTTATCTGACGTCATCACCGTAATCACGGTAATTACTAGCAGATTACCTGATTAGTCTAGGTTTTGAAATAGGTTATTGTCCAAAATGCAAAAACTAGGTCATATTTTATGTCGATGGTCATAGACTCATAGTCATGGTATTTTTTTTTCTGACTCTGTAAAAAATAAACCAAAATTTAAAAAACTCAAACATGATCAGATTAGTCTCGACGCGTAGATTTCAAAAATGACCTAATGTTTGCATTTTGGACAATTTTTTTTGGTCGAGTTATGCGCGATTTTCTAATTTCTAATTTCTAATTTTCTAGTCATTACCGTTGGCGTTGTGGTAGAGGTTTGGTATTTTTGCAACATTGGTACGTAAATATGGACCGAAATTCAAAAACTCACACATAATCAGATTATGAGATTAGTCTCGACGCGTAGATTTCAAAAATGGCCTAGTTTTTGCATTTTGGACAATTTTTGCTCGAGTTATGGACGATTTTCTATAAAAATCCGGACACTTGAATCACTTGATGGTCGAATATTCCATTTTTCCAACTGCGGACCAAAATTCAATTGTGAATATACGAAAAGATTCGTCTCGACGCGACGTCAGAATTTCCAAATGTTTCTTGGTTTTTGATTTTTGGTTGATTTTTGGTTTTTGGTCGACTTATGGGAAAATCTAAATGAATTCTCATCCCAAAAAAATCATGCTACCGTTTCTCCGAGCATTTTTGGCTGCGATGGATGAAAATTTGAATTAATTCTCATCACAAAAAAATCATACCACCATTTTCCCGAGCATTTTTGGCTGCGATTAATTTGCGAATAATCAATTTGTATCACTGGATCATCGCAAGTTTTTCCAAGATTTTGAGGCTGAGATAAAAATTTTAATGAACTCTCATCCCAAAAAAACCATCTCAAGGTTTTTCTGAGCATTTTTGGCTGCGATTAATTTGCGAATAATTTTGATCGCAGAATCATCGTAAGGTTTTTTCGAGTTTTTGAGGCTGCGATTAATTTCCGTCATGGAATCATCACAATCGATGAATTTGCCGAGGCTATGGCTGTTTTGTACTTTGGAGTGAAAAAATATATAGGACATGCCCTGAAATGTTCGTTTATTGATAAAGTTTCCTGACCTCGAAGTTACTCAAAAGCCAGAATTCGATAAATATATTACCATTATTTTGAGAAATGTAGACGTAACCCGCAAATCTGATGTTGAACAAGTTGATAACGAATAAGTTGAGAAATGAATGCGATCGATGATGATTGAAGTACCGAATTGCACCATTTATTTCAACTTTCTTCTTATTACGTAGGTATATATTTTTTGTAATCATATCGAAATCTATAAAAATTTTATTTCATTATATCTGTTATTCATTTCTTATGTTCGATGATTGAAAAAGTATTTGAATACGCTATTTTGAACATATTCATTTTTTTTCTTGATATTAACACATAAATTACGTCGATAAAACAAAATCGAAATTTTATTAAAAAGTGGAAATTTATAGATCGAGAAATCGATGCCAAAAATATTTCATCTGAGACCGTTCTCAATTTGTTACAAAAAATTAATTTCTTCTTCGTTTCTGAAATTTGCCTTTTTGCTTGGGCATCCTTCTCTTCATTCTTTTTGATTCCCATTTCAGTTGCTTTTCACCTAAAATAATTCAAAATCGCAACAATAGAAAGAGATCGCCAATTTTCGGAACAAAATAATATATCGCGAAGGAAAAATACATACTTGCGTTATCTCGATTAAATATATCATTCGATCCACCGGATTTAGACCGTCCAGCTTCCTCCAACATTTCAGAAAACTGTTCAGCAGGCACAGCCATGCTGCCGAAATCTCTGGTAATCTAAAAATAATAAGTACTATTTTAATATTCAGCTTCAATTTTGTGCAAAGAATTAAATTTTCAATTTTTTTTTCAAATATCAATAAATCAATCAAGGGTTTTTGCAGGATTAGGATTGAGGTCGGTTAGAAATTGAAATTTTTAAGCATAAATAAGCATCAAAAAACTGTAAAAAAAGAAACAAAAAACAAAATCTGATACGATATCTTCCTAAACATAGAAAAACTAGGGAAAATTTTTCCACAACAAATTTGGCTTTGTGATAAAACATGAAACATTGAAAGGATTTGTAAAAAAGGTGATGAATTTTTCTTTTGAAAAAAACTCTATTTGATAAACTGTGAAGGATTGCTTTTCAATTCATTGGAATTTTTTTGCGATTTTGAAAATTAGAAAAAAAATGAAAAAAAGGGTTGAAATATCTGAAGTTTGACAAAAAATAAAATTTTTAATGAAATTAATACCTGGTAATGTGGCATCCAACAAAATTATTTGAAAATTTATAAAATCCAAAAAAAATAAAAAGAAGAGCACGAATATTAGACTTTCCTTTTCTTAAATAGAAGAAAACCCCTTGAAACAATCAGCATCGTGAAATCTTTTCTTTTGTAAATTTTTACTCTGGTGGTTCTTTTAAAAACATGACCTTTCAATTGCTCTACAGCAAAATGAAAATTTGTGTGATTTCCGTCGCAGTTATTTCTGCTTCGAAGCCCTTTCAATTTAAAAAAAAATTCTTACTCTTTTTTTCAACGCCGATGCGAGATCCAACTCATTATCATCATCCTCTGCATCTTCTTCTAAGCCGAGATCGATATCTTCATCGTCATCATTTTCGACGCCATTTTCATCATTTTCATCATTTTCGAAATCCGATATCGATCCTTGTTCGGATTCTTCTTGATAATCTTCCGGTTCTTTGTCACTGTCGTCGTCGTCTTCGCTGGACATTTGATTTTCTTCTTCGTCGCTGTCTAATTGTAATTCGTCTTCGCTCGAGCTGCTTTCTTCGGCTTTCTTAGCTCGTTGATCTTTCAGATATCTAAACAAACAGTACCACAATTAATATTGCAATTTTAAAAAATTAAAAAAAATACACAAGTTTTGGTGCAGAGCAAAAGCTTTTAAATCATGGATATGATTTTAAAAAGATTTCTTTTCGATTCAAGAAAAAAAAAGTTAGATAGTTCAATTTTTTTCAGTTTTCAAAATTCCTAACTAATTCAAATTAATTGAAAAATGTATTACGTCAAGAATTTTGTGGAGCTGGCTCAGTTGAAAAAAAAAGACAAAATCAAAATATTTTTCTTCAAGAAACGACATCAAGTATTTTTTTTTAATCCAGAGAAATTCATAATTATTTTGACATTTCTCCCTCAATTCGATGTGGAAAAAAATGTTCACAAGTTTTTTTACGAATAAGTTTGACAAAATGTTACATTAAATCAAGCTTTTTGTGAGATAAAAAATTTTCAGCCAACCCCAGCTCCGAAATATATCCATGTTAAAACCTTAAAGATCAGCATACCACTCGAAACATACCTGTACAAAAATAGCTCATCGGCAGGAACAGCGGATTCGGCTTGGTTCAGGTATTCGTCGGATTTCACCGACAGAGCCTTCATTCCAGTCGGATTATAATGTTTACGCTGCGAACCAACGGCTCTGAATAGTTCTTCTTTTTCTTCGCCTCGATCAAATTTAGATTTTTTGGGATTTTTATACGAGAATCGTTCCAAGAAATGGATTACAGTGAAGTCTTTCAACGGATCTCCGGTGTAATTTATTCGTTCACCTGGATCAAAATTACATTAATTAGCGACTCACTTCAAACCAGGGTTGTTCTTTTACATGTAAAATAATTATTTTGCATAAAGTGTAAAATAATGTAAAATAACGATGTAAAAAAATGAAAATGTAAAATAACATGTAAAATAACAATTTCTTGTAAAATAATGTAAAATAACACTGATAAGAGTTGATAATAGGCTAAATGTATTTTATTTGAGCATTTTCAACGTGGTTTTGAAGTTTTGATGTAGTTGAGGTGATTTTGATTTACAATTTAATAAAATTAAAATGGCTCGCTCCAAAGGGTCAAGTACAGAAATTTCCGGCTTCCAAAAATTCTAGGATGGTAATAAATACCGTGCCATGTGTAATAATTGCCACCAAATTATACATTGTGTTGTGATGATAACGAACTTAATAATTCCGATATTTCCGATACCAAATTTAGCACTTCCAAATTTGTCGCTTGGTCTCTTTTGGCTTACACAATTCATTTGATATGAAAATTAATGTTACTTTTTTTCTACTCGTCAGGGTATTGTTTTAATTACTTTATTTGCCTCTTTTCAGCATAATTTACTAAATTTCATTTCCAAACTGTTGAAAAAATAGAATTCGAGTTATTTTACGTGATAAGAGTTATTTTACATGATAAGAATTATTTTACATTATTTTACACATGTAAAATAATGTAAAATAACATTGTTATTTTACATCGGTTATTTTACTGTAAAAAAACTGGTGTAAATTTACAGCACAACCCTGCTTCAAACGTCTTTCTTTTGGTATCCCTAGACTTACCATTTATAACTTTTTTAGCAAATAATGACACAGTTGGGTGGAAATGTCTAGATAAAGCGTATAATTCTACGAAAACTGCTTTTTCACCCCCGGCGTAAGCTGGATTCCGGTGAAGCGGATCGTAAGCTACAGGATCTTGATGTTTTTTCTCCACCACTGGGGTGGCGATTTTAGGAGCTGATATGGTACGATGGTACCATGAAGAAGGTACTGACGGTTTAGACGGTTCTTTCGGAGCAGGGTTGGCAGCTTCTTCGGCTAATTCTTCCTGCGAGAATAAAAATCCATTTGTAAATCTTCGATAATTCATATTTCAATGTAGTAAATACTATTCGACGGTCAACCAACCTCGGTTTTAATATCATCGTATCTTTCTTCTTCGTCATCATCCTCGAATCGTTTCAAATTCGATAAAATATCGTCTTGAGGATCTTCTTCTACTTCTGGTTCTTCTCCTTCGTTGATGAACTTGAAATTACCTCGCGTATCTTCGATATTTTTCACCAGCTGAGACACGATGACCAAGATACCGCATACCAAAGGCACCGGAAAATTCAGACAGATCTACATCAAGGCAGAAAAATATTAATAGACTGAATTAACCTGACGATTGATCGTACAAAACGTAAACCTACTTGAAGGATCCTTTTGATGAACGATTTTCGACGATTATTGTTCGTATCTTTACGAATGGCTTTCATCATCAAGTTTAACCAAATTGCATGGTGTGACGTTTGAATTAGCTCAGCATCGAGTAGTTTTTTGTACAGAGCATTATAAAATCTGTAATTTACATATCAAAGAATTACTCTGAACACGTTCAACCAACGAAATATTTAAAATTGACTTTCTAAAAACTATACCTGTCATTATTAGATATTTGCATAAGCAATGCTAAAGCTTGTAGACCAATTTTAAAAGGTGCTAGGTGAACTACTTTGTACATTGTGTCGACATGTTCGTCAGGAATAATCGGTTCGTTTGATTTACGAGATGCGTACGGATATGCTCGATTTACACCAACTAGCAGAGCTCCCATCAGTCTGGAGTCGATATCACCCTAAAAGTGATGAAATATTTTCAATTTAGTGACAATTTCGAAGTGAAATCATTCCAATCGCAATGAAAAACTTACTGTTTTCACACAAGCTTTGAAAAATGAAAAATATAACATTATTAATCGCTTGCTGAGCTCCTTATCAGATCCTGACAATTTAAACTGCGATAGGAAACATATACCGTAATATTGAGCTCGTTTGGAAATATGTGGTCTGTAATCAGAACATAATTTTTGTAAAAAAAATTGTAATCATTTGGAAATCAATAAAGAATCAAAGATTAAAATCGAACGAACCTGAATAACATTCTTTCAACTTCATCTAAAAGATCTTCTTTTTTCTTAGGATATTTAGAGATAACTTTTTCTAATCCGTAGACTACTCTACTGGCCACTTTATGCACAGGATCCCCGAATTTGTTGATTAAATGTGATATCAATACCTACGAAGGAAATAAATTTAAATAAAATATAAAATTGACGAGAAAAAAATATATTTGTACAAAACTTACGTCTTCTTGTTCTCTATTGCCTTGTAATAATTTTAACATAGCACCGACTGCTTTTTCACGATTGGTTTGAACGGAATCGTGGGTAGCGTCGTTTAATAATTTCACATATTGTTCGTAAAGCGTTTTTAGTTTTTCTTCGTACAACCAATTGCATAATCTTTCTCGTCTAGCAGCATTATCGGGACAAATATCGTTCAAATGGGCCAACGGTTGCTTGGCGAATTTACGTAGCTTTTTCGTAGGATGTAAAAGTTCGGTGATGAATAATTCTGTCAGAGTTTCTGATCACAAAAATATCGAAATTAGGATCCATAATCATGAAGCTATATTGAATTAGTACATATATGAAATAATTTATGATCAAGTTACCCAAAACAATATTGAATTGTTGTTTTTTCGAAACTTTGGCCATATTGACCAGAGCTGACAAGGAGGAGAGATTGAATACTGGTGATTCTTGTACTATTAGAGCTAAAGCTGCTACTTTGTCCGAAGACGTTCCACTCTTCGCCATTGTCAACATCCATTTCGTTTCGGATTTCTTACTGTCTAATAAAACTGCAACAAACAGATATACCAGGTTTTTTAATATAACGAACATGAAAAGGAAAGTAGAGTGATTGATACTTACATTGTCGATATTTCTGAGTCTCCTCTTCCAGCACATGTTCGGCTTCTTTTCGTAAACTTTCTATCACGTCGGGATCGAATGGTATTTTTGGTAACTTCAAGTGTTCCAACAGTGGCGTGTTCTTCATGACTGCAGTTTTAAATTAGCAACTAGTAGAGTATAGGACACAATTACTAATACGGAACATAATTTAAAAAACGGCTAAATTATAAAAAAGTATTAAAATATGTAGCGAGCAGCGGTAGTTCAAATTAAATTCAAAATTCAACGTTATCAAAATTGCATTGCTTGATTGATAGCATGTGTTTTACATAATTTTCAATTCTTGGATGGAGCACAGAGGCTAGATTTAGTACTTTAGTGTGAGAAAGATTTCATGTGGAGTCAACTGAGTTATTACATAGTAATTACGATATTTTCTTGGACTTTTTCACTTTTTATAATTTTTTGCATTTTTCAATTTAATTTTTAATTAATTAATTATTTATTTTTTTGCTTTATTCTGAATTTCTGGTCATTTGGGTACAGGAGAAATCGCCAAAATTCTGCTTGAAGAGAGATGCAGCCATGCAGGATAAATTTTAATTTTATAAGAATTCTACTTTTGAAAGTTTTGCAGAGGATTCAACCGATTCAACCTGTAGCGGGAGGCGGAGGGGATACAGCAAAAATTCAAATTTATAAAAATTCAGCCAGGAGAGGAGTAAAGTGTAAATTGAGTAAAGGTGAAATTAGAAATTACAAAAAATTCGCTTTATGCTGAAAATTAATTGAACCGTGTTAAATCAAAAGAGACCAAGCGACAAATTTGAGAGTGCTGAGATTTTAACGTATTTCTCAATGGGAACACAAAATGAGCTTCTGAACACGTAAATTACTGATAGAAAGTCAGACAAAATGTTAATAATGCGATGAAGATATTGCGCAAAAAATATTTCTTTTAGCCCAAAAACATAATTAAATGATAAAATATTATGAAATTACAAAAAAAAAACAAGTCGAAAATTTGCCTCTAGTAAATTCTTATCAAATTTGTTATCGCCGGAAATACTTCCTCCCCTTGGCAAGTATGACCTCGAACCAAACTGACCTACTTAATATTTTAAAAATTAAAATTAAAAATAACGAGCAGGTATAGGTATCGAAAATGCTTAGCATCATTTTATCAAATTAAACGAAAAATATCCAAACCCAACTTATATTTTGTCAACCTGTCAACCGAAAGATTCACTTTTCTGATTTATTAATTTATGAACAAGTACTTTCCTTTTTATTTTTTTATTTAGCTCCCAAAAAAGCGAATTTTTCTTAGAAAATCTATTATTTTTTTTAGTCCTATCTGATCTTAAATATGAACAACAATGCATGTAAATATACTTACGTAATAAAATAGTATAAATCACATCGTTGTTTTCTTATTTAGTTACGCATTGATTCGAAACTTCTTTTCGTAGAAGACAATGATAATGATGAAATTCAGTGGCATCGGAAGCTTTTTTTTGAGAGGGTGCAAACTGCAAAGTAAGTACAAAAACTTGGAATAACAGAAGAATTTTCGGGGGAGGGGACAAAAAGTAACCTTTTTTTTTGCAGTAATGACTCAAATAATTCATATAATTGTGATTTTGTCCATGCCCGAGCGAAGCTTTGAAAAAGAAATGTTTAATACCAAAAAATAGGTATTTCTTTCATGTTTTAATGCTTCGAAAATCCCTATCTGATGCAATGGGGGGGGGGGGGTTGAGAATGATACTTTGCACTCCTGCCAGAATTTTGTGGTGGGAGTGCAATGCACCCCTTGTACCCCACCTTCCGACGCCACTGATGAAATTACTCAGTATTCATCATTAATTTCGAATCCTGCTTATTCGTTCGTCATGATTTTATATGTACTTACCAGGACGTACCTATACTTATCTATAATTCAAAACGAAGTGAAAATTGACAAAAACAGTACATTTATAAATGGTAGGTAGTCGTTGTTCAAAATGGAATATAGGTAATTCAGAAAATTCAAAGTTCAACGACCCAGCCAATAATTAACAATGTACCTATCGTTATTCGTTAATAAACATTGCTATTGCTTCGCTTTTTACTCAGATAAAACTGATAAAAGCTAATGTTTTTCTTTCATCGAGCAATTTTGAGTGCACTGAGTTGGCCATATCGATTCCTTCTTTCTCTTAGAGTATTAGAGAACTTTTTCATGCCACTGTAGGTAGAATTTAGAGGAAATTTCAGTATAAGAAAATATAGGTATTCAGAAGATAGAGCCTGTTAATTTTTTCTTACGACTGCGAGTCAGTCGAAATAAATTATTGAATTTGATATTTCAGCTGCTAAAGTATAAAATATCTTCGAGTATTTGCTGTAAGGAAACCAGTTCTGAAGTTATTAGTTGAAACCTGCCTGAAAACAAGAAACTGCGCGTGAACTTACGTACTTACGCGTAAGTTTCGGATATGAAATCCATTCGACGAGATATTTTCGTAGGTATACTTAATTCGTATGAATTGAATTTCTACGAAAAGATGCCAGTTTTACTTCCGAGTTGAAAATTAATCGGTACATATCCGAAAAATGTTTAAGCTGCAGTACCTCCCTCTCCTTATAATTTACGTATTTCACTTTGAATAGGTACACTTGAAAGTGATTCGCATCTACTCGAAAAATGCTTTTCTGAAAATCGAATCAACATATTCACTCGAAATATTAATTGGGTACTTATTCTCAGAATGAATATTTGTGGTCGGTTTTATAGATAGGTACTTAAGCTTCTTCAGTACCTATCAAATATAGCTTTGCAAACTATTTAGAGGTCATTTTTGAAAGCCAGCAACTTTCCAAATGGCTTAAACTTGGAAAAAAGAACCAATTTTTAATACGAGCCAATTTCATTTTAAATAGATTATTAATGTTACAGAAGCGGTAAGGAAAAATTATAATCATACGTTTTTAAAACCTGTTCAAATCATATTTTTCGAAATAAATTTTTTGTCGTCATTAAATAAACTCAAAACAGCTTATAATTTTAAATTTCCAGAAAATAATGTCTAAAAATACACCCATTTTATTATTAAACGAAAATAGTACCTTTGTAACGTTTACGAGATTTCTATCTGTTTTGTTTTTTGAACGTGTTGGCTTAATTTAACATCGAATGTCAACGTTTGGTTAAAAATTAAAATATACCTTTTTAAAAATTTACTATCGCTGAAATTGTAGAATTTTCTAAAATAATCAACTTCGTGACCTATTTTAGTTTTCACGACATGGGGTTTAAAAAAAATTGAATTGGTGCCAGTAAATTGACGTGATAAAGGTACAAAAGTAGGTAGGGTACTATAGTCCTTGTCTTGTAAGCGAAGTCCTAAGTTCTCAGTATAAAATGTAATACAATGCTACGAACCAATCAGATAGCCAGAATTATGTGAATTTACCTACATTTACGTCAATGGTGGTGAGGGCTCTACTTAATTTGCACCGACTATAGGAAAAAAAGGGGGGGAACTTTTCCATTCGGATGTCAGAATTTCACGTAGAAATTCGATCAGTTACAAGGAAAGAAGAAAACATTTGAGAGTCCAATTCAACAAAGTACACAATCAACATTAAGTAGGTACCTATTTATTGATAAAGTTGATCAAAAATGCTTCCATGTTCGTCGAGTTGGGCAAGTCATAATTTATGTATGAACCAAAAAAAACCATTTTGGTCTTTTGAACGTCGATATCCGACGTGGTCAGGTCCCAGATTTTTTGTTTTAGGCCCTCGTCGTAAAAAACAAGATTTTTTTAGCTGTTTTCATTCGTAGTTGGCTTGGTCCTTACGTGTTCCCTGAAAAATCGCAGGTTCGGGGAAGCCCCCTTCCTCTGCACAGGCCTAATTTAATGTGTTTAACATCAAGCACTTGAAAAGCTGATTTCACGAACGTTTCATTTCATTTCGTATTCACTCACCCAAAACTCTTCCAAACTGTCACGTGGATTTAACCATAAAAAACTCGTATTTAATTTACCTAGGTACTAAATAAAAACAGATTTGCCCATATTCACCAATGTGTAGCGGAAGCAAGAGATCTACCAAAACACATGAAGTGGGATAAATTCAAGAGATGAGTATCTGAAGAGCTTGCCGAAGCCTTTTTTCTCACTTACGAAACATAAACATGTGTGCTCGTTTGATATAAATTACGAGATTTAAATGATCTCCCATAATCTTTCGGATTATAAGTTGATGGATAAATTGAAAAATGTCGGAACATTTTATTAATTATAAATTATGAAAAAAATCATCCTCCTCCCTTACCAACCAGATCAATTACATTAAATCACAAACGCTTATCATGTTGTGGACAATTCAAACAATTTCTTTTTTTTTTCAAAACCAAAAACCACACATTTTAGACATCACTATAAAAATGCAGCTTGTTTCAAATGTTGTTTAAAAATAAGCGGGAGTAAAAAAAAACGAACCTTTCAACATGAAATGTTTGCCTACTGGTTTATATCAAACTCCAAGAAAACAACTTGTTAGCTTGATTAAGCAAGACAACATGCTGGAAACGATTTGAAATTAAGTTTCATCTCAGGGCATCGGAGTTAAAATTTAAAAACTACGTTGGAATTTTATATGGATTCTTGCCCGCAGCTATGATTAAATCAAGAAAATGTACCTACATAGGTATGATGGAGCAGTTCACCAGCACCAGCACAGCGACAACTATTGTAAATTATTCCCTTTCAACTTATCAATACTTACGAGAAGTTATAGAAGGAAGTATTTTTGATGTTGGAAAATCTATTCAGCGTGATCGAGTTTTCATCGCGATTATGCTAATTCGAGTTGTTGAAAAATGTGCACGTATAAGTTCAAGTACATACGTTTCATTCAGTATTATGTTTCGGGGATGAGAAGACGTCGAGATATTAAATATAACTACCTAGTAAAAATATTTTTACGAAGATAGAATGAAGATTAGATCTATAAATTTACCAAAAAGAAAAATTCTTATTGAAATTTATTGTGGAAACTAAAAGTGATTTTACATCCACATCAATTTTGGCGCACAGAGGGTCGAATGAACAAGGAAAAGAGGACAGTATTCCCTCAATAATGATAAGGTTGCAATTTAAGTTGAAAACCACGATTTATTGAATCAACAATGTTTTTCTATTTTGGGGCGGTAGATTTTTAATTTCAAGTTGAAATGAAAAAAATCTATTTCAGTCAGAGTCAGAAATTTTCGATTTTTTGTCCTCTAGATCAGCCAGCTCCAATTCATTCTTGAGCAAAAAGTACAAAAAAGCCATGCCTGGATCGATTACGGTAAGGGTAATAGGTGTTGAAGAGAGCAAGTATGCATCTCAATTACAATCATTTTTTCAAAAAATTCGCAAAAAATCACGTTCTTAAAAGAAAATTTTGAATATTGGTTTCCTCAATTGAAATATCTATAAAACCTGTACTTACTAGTGTCCGAATTTTTTAAAAAATTTTATGAATAAAATTTCCAATTTTTAGCTTCCCATCTTCCCATCCCTTTGATCCCAACTTCGATTTTTCCACAGGGAAAATTTTTGATTTTCAATCGGACAACCAGTACTGATGAAGGAAGGGGAAAAGCTGACTCGGATTTTCCAATGGGATGTGGAAAGATGGATTATGAATTATTAATCGTACCCACAGGCGTCACGCTTTTAAAATTCATCGAAGAATTTTAATTTCTATACTCATGCACTTTCAATTATAAATTTCTCAGAAAATTTTTGGCTCTCGGTCTGCTCGGACCAAATTATTATGATGAATTTAATCTCTTTAATTCCGCACTATTTGACCTTGGTGAGTGAAAAAATTTTATTCCTCACTTGTAAATTTTCCAATTAATTTTTTTCGGATACCCATAATCCGATATAACTCTTGATAGCTCTGATCACTCTCTTTCTTGAAATTGAAACAAATGAATTGGTTTTTGTTGAGCGTAAACTTTTTCAAGTTTTTTTTACGGAGCTCAGTTCTCAGTCATTAACAAAAAATGGACATTTAATTTGAAATACATGTACCTAGATCTAGATCTATTCTTTCTAGATTTTTAATAAAAAAAATAGTAGCTCTTCAAAAAGATCTTGAAAATTTTATTATTTTAGTTTTCTTAAAAATTGTCTAGCTGAATTCTGAAATTTTCTATTTCGACTTCTTGATTTTTTTCCTCAATAAAAATTGTTTTCAGGATCAAAATTATTGAATAATCTTTTGAATACGTGATTATGGTTTAGCAGCAGCTGATACATTTAGGTACAAAACCCCAGCCGAGTACTTTTCGTTGCATGCTTTGTGGCAATGCCAAAAGAATTTTGTTTTTCAATGAGATTTTTTCGTCATTTAATTTTCAAGACAATTTGAGAACCCCTGAAATTGGAAAAATTTGTCGAGAGATCGTTTCAACAGCATGTAAAATGAAAATTGAACTCATAACTCCGTACGTATTTTTTTTATTTTTTTGTTGAATGAGATGACGTAGGTATTAGGAAACAAGACTATTTTGTCCTTATTTGAAAATAATACGATCATCTTTAAAAATTATGAATTTGTACAAGTCTTTTTCCTCGATAATTTTTAATAAAAAGTAAATTCATTTTCAATTTTTAAATTCGAATTCAACATATATTTGATTGGGGGGGGGGGGGGGTGTCAAGTTAGAGACTTGAAATTCTCACCACGTGTTTTTGACGTCATTTCACACAACTTTTTAAACCTCTCTTTCAACTTTTCAGAAAAAACAGAAAAGTAATCAATCTGGGATATATTCCATTTCTTTTGTCAGGAAACAATTTCCTAGATAGTGTTTTTAGCATTATGTCTTATTCATAGTAGAAGATGAGATACAGAATGTTGTCTTTTTAAATCTGTACTGAATGAAAATTCTCGTTTGCATTGAAACAGCAATTTGGTCTTCGAGAAAAAAAAAGTAAAAAGAAATCTGTTCCGAAATTGATTTCAAAAAAATACAGGTAAATACGAAAATAAAGTAATTTCTCTATTTTAATTTTGACTAAGAAAACCGTAACTGATGAAAAATTAAAGAATAATAACGTTATCAAAAACATAGTGGTAGGTATTCTGTAAGTTTTGTTGATCGTCATTTTTCACGTTTTCAACCCAACCCCAAGAAATTTTAAATTTCATTCATTGGGGTCTTAGCCAGGAAAGGGTAGGGGCAACTTGTTCCTCTATACTGGAAAATTTGCAGTTTTAATTTAAATGGAAAATCAGTCTCGAGTGGAAACATTTTTGTAAGTGATAATTTTCTTGGGAGGCTCATATCTCGAGATAGGTTGTACTTGGTCAAAAATTGTTTGCAGGGTCTGAAAGAGAATTAATAGGAGATTCAAAAACGGTAATCATATTTTTAAAAGCTCAAAGTTTAACTTTGGCGGTGAAAGCTCAACTTTCATGTCAGAACAAAAGATGAAGGTTACCATTTAAAAATAAGGAAAAATTACAGTGAGTAGACCTTTTCACGCCATTTTCAACCAATAAATTTTCAAGATGGGATCTCCAGACCCCTGGGGGTACAATAAGGGTCTACAATTTAGACTGAAATTCAAAAAAATCGAAAAAATAGAGTAATACATCGATTATTACTAATTCGAAGGCGCTGATTTCGAATATGTACTCAGTTTTTTCATCCGACCCCTCTGAACCTCACTAGAAGCCTCCGTGATAGGGCCAAAATTCAAAAAAATGAAAAATAACGTATGACCTGTCGTTTGTTAGGTTTTTGAGAGCACTGAGTTCAAATATTTGTTAATTTTATGAATTTGACCCATCAGTGCCCCCCTCCCATTTTGATTTTTGGGAAAAGTATGTTGAGAAATGAAAATATCGTGTAGCGTATCGATTCTAACTAATTTGAGGACGTAGAATTCGAACATAGACTTACTTCTTGATCCGACCCCTCTCCATGCTCTAATCGACCCCCTCCTCCAGTCTTAAGTGGTCACCACGGAATTCAATATTTCAAAAAATTACGGGCAGGGGTCGGATCAAAAAGTAAGTCAATTCTACGTCCTCAAATTAGTTAGAATCGATATATGCCACACGATATTTTCATTTCTCAACATATGAGAAAAATCGATGTTGGTGGGAAATTGTCGAATTTTGTTCCCTTCCCCAACAATTCTGTTTTTATTGTTTTCGAAATTCATTTTTTGAAGCGAGCTGAACATATGTCCTAATTTTTTTCATTTTGAAATAAATTTGGTAAAATTTGCAGCAAGGAATGGATTTTTTTTTAAATTATAAATAATAAAAATTGAGTTTTGATTCTTTTTATAGCCTCCAAAAATTTAAAAAAAAACGGTTAAAAAAATACAGCGAATTTGAAAAAATTCACGCACCGAATATTACTGCTGAACTTCTATTGAGCTAGTAAAAAGTATGATTTTTTTCTACTTTTTTTATTGGGTAATAAAAAATAAAACTTATCGTTTCAAATTTCATTTTCATAATTTTCATTCACTCCTATTTCACCCAAAATTGCATCATTTTTCTAATACAACTCACATCCCTCCAAATTCCCCAATCCTCGAGTCATACATACAATTTAAAAAACGTCACCCAGGTCCAAAAACCTACACACGTCCTCGATAAACATACCGCATAATCACCAACACCACCTACAATAGAACTTATCAGCAATGTTAGTTTCGTGATTTTTAACGCATTAGAGCTCGATAAGTGTAAGTTGACAGTACCCATAATAATTTTACTACTTTGCAAATGCAATTGAAAAACTAAAATAAATACATCATGAAACGAGTAAAGATAAAAACGTATAATAGTTAACAAATACGTTGACAAAACTGAATTACAAAAACGCAAAAAGGATCAAGTCAGACGAATTTTTTTCACTTTTCATATTCCTGAAATATTTTTAAAAGAACATAAATACTCACAAAACAAACACACACAAAATTCGCATCGTATTAATTCTATCACATAAATGGGACTGGTACACAAAAATAATTAGGATAAGCTCGAACAACTTAATCATATAATCTTAATTTCTAAGCAAGACTTTGAAAATACTGTACATTAGAAAAAAATACGTTCAAGCTCGCGTGTAAATTTTTTGAGCTCTGACATGATAAAAACTTACTCATAAATTCGTAATTTATTGGTACACATTAAAAAACGAAGAAAAAAACAAAAAAAATTGTTAGCATAGCAATTAGCAACATGGAGGAAAAAACAAACAAAGACAAAACTTAAAAAATGAAAAAAAAAGGCACGTAATTTATAATACCTTTAAAAATACGTTACATTAACTTATCTCATATTTTTGTACCGCGAATAAAAAAATTTATGTTTCGAGATGAGCACAAAAACATGAGATCAGGTACAAGTCTTCATGAAGAAAATCTATAATTAAAACAATCGCACCAAATTCGATCGCGCGTAACTTTAGTTACGCAACCTTCTCAGTCATTCGAAATAAAAAATTGACTAGATTTGTATTACAAAAAGAAAAAGAAGAAAAATTCAAAGGAACGAAATCGAATACCTATTTTTGAATACATCCTACGTCAATGCTTCGCGTCGGACGTAAATAAGCCTCTATCTTTTTCATTTTAAATTTTAACACCATTGTTGTACAGATAACAATGATAAGGTTGTGGAAATTTATAACCTCAAAGTCTTAATCAGAAGTAGCGTATTTTCAGTAAAAAAAAAGAGAATGAATTCGGTGAAGTTTTTCGTATTAGCATACGAAGAATAATTTTCATAGCCATTGGGAGCTTTCTCGTTACATACATATTCATCGGATCGACAAAGCACCCAATCGGTGACCCGTATGATGAAAAAAAAGAACAGAGCTTTAAACTACTTGCACATATTATATTTAACTCGTATACCCGAGAACCTGATTCGAGAACCAGTTTTATTTTCTTGACGCCGCTTTTAAACCTTCATGCGGGTCTTTGCAGCAGCTACAAAATTCGTATTTGAACATTTCACCTCGTTAAGACAATTACATCTCTCTCTTTAATGCAATTAAATTGATTCGACGAAGTGATCGTATTTTCCGGCCTAAGGTCTAAGGTAGCGAACTCGAGTCAAATTGATTTAAAACCCCAAGCACGGATGGTACAAAATTGAAACATTTTTCAAATTAAAATAAATCAAACGAAATACGACAAATTAATATTTTCAAATTATGAAAAATTTAAAAAATAAACAAAATACCGGTTTATTTTACGATCATATCGCTATTAACTCTGGTTTACATCGAAAATTAACCAAATCTCGCGTAATTTTTCAAAACGCCAAGTTTTCCGCTTGAACACTACGTGATAATCAACACGTCTTTTTTGTCTCACATTTTAAAATTCTTCGCGTCGATATTTAATTTTTTTGGAAAATTTCGAACGTTTTAGAGTAAACATACGTGAACGTAATTGAGAGCAAAATTTTACCACTTTTTTACGACTTGATTAAACACCATTTGGCCGATATATGGTAGGCGGGGAGTTATTTGTGAAAGCGTTTCATTAATGGGCTGAAAATAATGGCAGCAAGGTTGGCGTCGCTTTTTCAGATCAATTAAGTTGAAACGCGACAATGTAAGTCCGCATTTTACGTAACGTGTGTCGATGACGAACGGGCACATGTTAAAATACTATTTTTTGTAGGTACCTGAAATAGCCGGCGACACAGCATGAGATTAATCGATTTCCATCGTTTATATGTTGAAAATTCTATACAGTATGGCACAAAAGTCTAGTCCACTTGAGGTATTTCTCAATATCTCGAGACTGAAAAGAGATATGGAAACGGTTGAAGTGATGAGACATTGAGGGCCGGTGGTCATTTCATATTTTTAGCCCGACATACGGGGGGGGGAGGAAGGGGGTCCACCCCTTGAGAAACCGGTTTGGGTCAAAAAATAGGGGTCTCGGTTTTTTGTGAAATAAACTCCACCCACTGGCCCAAATAAAATGTGGTATGTTTTTTTGAAACCGGTTCAGAAGTTTCGAACCAGTTGTCAATAATGGCCAAAAAGTGGAGATAGGAAAAAAAGTTTGAAACAAAAGTCGTAGAGAATTAAAAAACAATCATTTTTTGTTCCGTAACTTTTTTTTTCATTTTGCAATGAAAAGAAGTTATGGTACAAAAGAGAAAAGACCCGAGTATTAATTCTCTTTTTTAAGTCATCCCCCTTCTCCATTGCCAGATGAAAAAAAAATTACAGAACGTAAAATGTTCAGTTTTTAATTCTCTACAACTTTTATTTCATACTTTTTTTTGATATTTCCACTTTTTGATAACCAGTTATCAATGTTGGAAAAAAATCACCTGAAAAATTTGAAAAAATTGGGATTATCTAGCACCGGGTTCAGAAAAGTAGAGATATTAAAAAAAGTGTGAAATAAAAGTTGTAGAGAATTAAAAACTGAACATTTTACGTTTTGTAATTTTTTTTTCATCTAGCAATGGAGAAGAGTTATGGTATGGCTTGAAAAAGACAATATTATACTCAAAACCTTTGGTACAACTTCTTTCCACTGCAAGATGGGGAAAAAGTTATGGAACGAAAGATGTTTGTTTTTTAATTATCTACAACTTTTGTCTCAAACTTTTTTTCATATCTCCACTTTTATGGTTATTATTGACAACTGGTTCGAAACTGCTGAACCGGTTTCAAAAAAATATCCCACATTTTATTTGGGCCAGTGTATGGAGTTAATTTCAAAGAAGAATCGAGACCCCATTTTTTGACCCAAACCGGCTTCTCAAGGGGTCAACCCCCTGTCTGTCGGTCTGAAAATATAACCATCGGCCCTCAATGCCCTCATCACTGGGACTATGCCGTTTCAACCGTCTCCGCATCTCTTTTCAGTATTGAGATGTTGAGAAGAATTTCAAATGGAGAAAACTTGCGTGTCATACTGTATAACATGAGAAATCTTCCAGAACCGAAATTCATTGACAGATATTTCGCATATCAATGTAACGTATGGGTTAGAACTTATGGAAACCGCATTTGGTATTAGGATGTAATTATCAATTTATATTTTTTATATTAGCGTAGTACCTAATGAAAAAACAAACTTCTTTGAAATGCCACCGTTGTTGGTCGTTCCATCTAGCTAATAGTTTTAATTCGATAAAATACTTTAATCTAAGCCAAACACTACTTGAATTTTAGGAAGACTTCGTCGCGGCATTACCAAGAACTGTGTTGTATTTGGCAATGCACCGACTATGCTACGACTATATTTACGATCTAACGTATGGAAATTTTTCACCAGAAAGCTAGATAAGAATCGCATTGAATAATCTTTTCAAATATGGAAGTATAGAAATTCAAAATTATTGTAAATACAGCAATATTACATTTTTTCAAGTATACGACGTTGAATACCAAATACGTACACCGAATTGACTAACCACTGAAAAACGAATTTTAATGAATTATACCGCAACGAAAGCCTATACGGTGAGAAAATCTTGGAATTGGAAAATTCTCGGGTTCGAATTCCCAGATTAGAAACAAATCAAATTTAGTAAAAAGAAATGAATTTTCATAAAATGTTCAGGCTATTAAGGATAGGGATAGAGGAGGGAAGATGGATTGGTGCTTTATTAAAAATTGTCCGAGAAAAAAATAGTTTTTATCATAAAGAGATCATATAAATGAGAAATTGAAATTATCTTTGATCTCTGTTTTGACTAAAAAAATGAATCATTTTGTGTTTTTAAATTTTTTCTGGAAAGAAGGGGAAGAGAATCTAAGAGAATTAATGTTTTATTGAAAATTCTGTAGGGAGAAAAATGTTAACTTTTTCAAATTTTCTGGTTTGTGAGCCTTGATTAGCTACAAACTATCACTTTTATTGTAATTTTTGGGAAGTTAAAAATTGGTCAAACACCAAAAAAATGGGGAAATTGAAACGTAGGTACGGATAAATTGTTTTAGTTAATTTTTGAAATTAAATTCTTCGCGATTATTCCTATTTTTATTTGGGGGGGGGGGGGGGGGTGAAAGATTGAGAATGCCCAGTTATAATGACATTTTTCAAAACGTTTTTTGATTAAGAATGACAAGTTTTCACTTCCTCAATTTTTTGGATTTCAAGTTCAAAAATTTATAATTTTTTTAAAACAAAGGGCTATTGATTTTAAAAAATTTTCAACTTCAACTCAGTTTTTGCGATTAAAAGGGAAAATTTATAATTTTTTGAGTAAGCGAGGGGAGGAGTCCTCTGTTTTTTTTTCGGTGTAACTCTGCTCCAGATGTTTAGGAGAACTTATCTAAAAATTTGTAAAATGAAAAGTGATATTTTTCGCTTTCAGTTTCCTATTACTATAAAAAACAAAGGAGGAAAAACACTGAAAGTAGACCTGATGGAAAAATCAATGCTGTATCAATTTAATTTTTATTTCAGTTAGGTATAGTTAATTGAGCAGACCCTCGATCTCGATGCCACAAATTGAAATGGAATGATTTTCTCAATTTTTTTAAATAAGATACCGTTCGAGATAGAATTCATTCATACAAATTATTAACCCCTCTGACCACGCAAAGTGGAACAATGGATTTCTAAATAGGATCACTCTAAAAAAAAAATGCAATTTTTCGTGATTTTTCAAGCCCCTTCCTTGCATTTTTTTAGCATAAAAACTAATACATTCGAGCTTTAACTTCTCCTATGCGATTGTTTTTCAAATCTGAGTCCTGTTGTATCCTTCTAATAATCGTTCGAAAATTCGCAGATCAGTATTTTTCAGTAAAGGGTACAATTCGAATCGAAATTTTTTATTCGTGAAAGTAGGTGTTCGAATCAATTTCTGAAGTATTTGGGAAGAACAATGATTCGAAAGAGATTCAAATCAAATTTTCAATGATTCGTTATTCAATAATAGGGATAATTTTGCGATTCAAATCTCTCTTTATTCGCTTTTTTGTTTTTGTTTTTTTGAAAATTTTACTTTTTGAATTGAAAAATCCAAAAAATCCAGCTGAATAGTAAATTTTTGATTTTTGGCCCTCCTAATGAGTTTTTTTTTTGAATTTAGTCATGAATCAACTAATCAAGGTTTCAATCTGTCAAATATTTTTAAAAAAGTGGCAAAATTGTGATTCGAATTCGCAATTTGAAAATGATGATTCGAATCACAAAATCGCGACTGATTAAATTTATTCGTGATTTGAATTATATTTTGGTTGATTTGGAGGGATTTGACTCATCAAAATTAAAAATTATTCGTGAAGAGAACCATATTTGCTACCGGAATTGGTCAATAGGTCATTAGGTCATCATTTTTTTGGACACTTTCAATTTAAAAAAGAATTTGCGGATACTAAAAAATTTGTAGTTTTCAACTCGTGGAAAATTTTTTCTGAAATTGAATGTAACAAAAAAGTAGGTAATGATCTAATGGCTTATTCTGGTAGGAAATTTTATTCTCTAAAATTGATTTATGAGAAATTTTTTCGCAGTTAATTTCAATTACACGTAAAACTGCTAAAACCATTTCGAATTACCAAAAAAAAAAACACAGATCTCAGAATCTTCAAGCGATTACTACAGGGCCAAATCAAATGGTTCAGGAACAGGAAGAATCAAAGTCTCAAACATTTTTTATAGGTAGCCGTTGAATTGTGTGTCGTGAAAGGAGGAGGTACGAAAAATTGTAATTTCGAAAATGATTCAACTTTGAAGACTACTAGCCTCACTTCCAAAGTTTAGAAGGGGCCAAAATTTTGCACAAGAGCACTTCGGTTTGACAGGTTTTATATCAGTTTCTTCTAGCAAAATTAAAAATTTTGGATTTTTATGACCCTCTACTTTCATTACCCTCGACATGCTTGTACATAGAAAAAAAAAGAAATTCAATTGAGTTTTTAATTCTTTTTTGTGGTGTGATTGGATGGGGATGGCGATGGGGAGTAAGCAATAAATCGTATGAAAAAATTTAAATTTTTAGTTCGAAAAAAAAACGAATTTTCTTGTTGGAATTTTCAATTAACAAAATTTCTATACATTCCCAAGCAAAGATCTTTTTCAACGCGTTCAAAACTAGACAAAGTAACTCCCAATTAAATCGTGCCCTCAGTTGGTCAGGGCTGTCCAAACAAAAGACCCCATTACTACTGTAATGTCAACGTCGAAGTCAATTGTTCCGAACATTACGCATAATAAAACAATATTACCTACTTAAAGATCGTAAAATTCACTTAATTTTATTATTTCGAAACAAACTTCTACGAAAAGTTCCAACGTTCAATTTTTAAATCAGCATTGGGTATTCTAAACAATAAAAACCTAACGATTTCGAAAATATGCGGAATTCTATACATAAAATGGGTAAGTGGGTAATAATTGTCTATGGTATTCAGAACCGAATGTACGCAGCTACGCACCAGGCATCTACAGCCGGAAGATTGTTAAACAAGCAGAACATTTCATTAAGCAATCAGTTCGTATTTTTATATCAGTAGATTTTAAAAGGGTTCAGAGGGGAAAAAACAATTTGATCTCGAAGTTGAATGTCGAGCTAATTTACAAGCTAAATATGTACTTGGCAATTTGACCGGTCGGTAGGTTAAAATTTGGAAATTTTGATTACCCAGTTAATTAGGTATTACTACTTTTCCAAAACGGTTCTTACTATTTTAAAAAAATTCGTAATAATTTTTTCTTTAAATACTCAGGAGGGAGGGGGGGAGATGGGGTGAAAAATCTATTTTTAAAAAAATGCACACAGTAATTCGCCATGCTCAGATAAATATTAAAACCGACAATTACCTCAATTTCAGTCAACTTACACTCCATAAAAATGGAAAATTCCAGAAAATAAATGATTGGCTCACAATTCCACACAACTCTGAGAATTGATTATTCAATTTTTGGTAACGATAAAAAAAGTTGAATTTTGACATCATTTGGTACAGCAAAATCGGAGACTGACCAAAAATAAAGTTTCCGTGTTTTCTGAATCTATACACTTATGATTTGCACACCGTACAAGAAAATGTGGTAAAATTTGGAAAAAGATAAGTATGAAAAGGTGTTTTTTGGCCTCGATAAGCTCAATTTTTTTGAAAATTGACATTTTTTCTTTTAAATGCTCTTTCCCGATAAGTTAGTTTTTCATGTTTTTGTCCCATTTTCTTCAAAACTACCCCACCGATTTTCTTTTTCTTTTTTTTTATTATGTTCAGGAAAGTTTTCTTCATAATTTAACAGAAGGGTTTACGGAAATTCCAAGTTTATCCCCAAAATTTTGTTCATCCATTCAAAATCAGGACAGTATTAGGTATAAATCATTTCAACGTAAAAACAAAAAAAAAGGGAAATATTCAGAAATCCTTGAGCTTTTCAAGCCCAAAAACACCTTTTCATATATTTTTCCAAATTTTACCACATTTTCTTGTACGGTGTGCAAATCATTCATAAATATACAGATTCAGAAAACATGGAAACTTCATTTTTGGCAGTCTCCGATTTTGCTTTACTGAATGAAGTCAAAATTCGAACTTTTTCTATCGTTACCAAAAATTAAAAAATGAATGCTCAGAGTGTGTGGAATTGTGAGCCAAAAGTAAAGCAGCATTTAAAAAAATTCAATTTCACCACAGTCGCAACTTTTTTAAGAACCTGTTTGTCGAAAACCCCATTTAAAATTATTTATTTTCTGGAATTTTCGATTTTTATGGAGTATAAGTTTACTGAAATCGAGGTAATCGTCGGTATTTTAATATTTATCTGAGCATGGCGAATTACCTACTGTGTGCATTTTAAAAAAATCGATTTTTTCACCCCATAACCCCCTCCCCCTCCCCATCTCTAATTTAAATCGTATGAATTTAAGGAAGAAAATTATCGTATCGACTAGAAGACATGATGAAAAAAAAATAGGTTCTCAATTTCGTCCGAACACAAAACAACTGCACTGCCTGCATACCAGGCAAAGCAGAATAACAATAATACCTATAAACATAGGTAAAGTTTAGGTTAACCTGTGTAACACCCACTGCTAGACCTATCGGTCTCGCGATCGGTATCTAGGTCCATATCAATACAGTCAATGCTGGACTGGTCAATATCAGCCATTTTGCTATTTAAATGATCGCACTCGGCATTATCGTCAGACCAGCTACCAATATTGATATGGTAATCTTGATGCTTACTGTCGTTGTGAAAAAGCGGCGGATTAATAAATTTAGGCGGTAAGGTGACATCGAAGTCTTGCATTTGTTGACATTTAGCAAATCCTTTTTTACCAAAAAATACAAAAATGCAAACGAGCGCCACGAATAACCCTACGAAAATAGTAATTTGCAACAAGGTGGGAATTTCTTCGTTCATACAGTTGCTAGTGTAGGCCAACGACCAATCACCGATGTAGTAACGAGCATGATTACCAGACTCCGAGAAGTCGATATTTTTAGCTCGGACATAAAAAGTGTAAGATGACCGAGGCCCCTTATTTTGGCAATTCGGTATCGGTATTTCGACTTGGGTTTGATTCGTTTCGAATAGCTCGAAAGTGGAATTCTTACCAGACTCATCGAACTGGACCTTGATGTCATATATGGGACTGGGTCCTGCTAACATCAATGGCTGATTCCACGATACCGACACGTACGATGAATTGGTTTGCTTCGTCGAAAGTTTACTAACCACTCCGGGTGTACCCATTTTTGTGACAATAGCTATCGGCTCCATTTCCGAACAAACCGACGTGCACGCGGATACATTGATGTGATAACTCGTCCAGCTTGTGAGATTTCGCAGATTTACTTCCGTACCGTTGACTAGTATCTCTTCTTCGTTATATTTTACTTTATAATGCTTCAGAATTCCGTTTATCACCGAAGGAGCGGTCCAACGAAGAGATACAGAGTCATTGGTGATATTGGACGGTTCCACTTTGATGCCTTTGACTTCGGGGTAACCATCGGACGTTTGTTTGATTATTTCGTCGCTCAGAGGGCCTACTTTATCATCTTTGATGAAAATAGCCACCTGAATTTTATAATACGTGAATGGTTTCAGATTCGTTATATTGGCGTGCATCGTTGTCACGTCTCCGAACACCTTCAAAGTCTTCTCCGGCTCGATACATTTGGAATTTTCGGCGCTGCTGGAGGTAACGCAATAATACACGAAGTACCCTTTAATGCTGTCGATTCGTTCGGAGCATTCGAGCTTCCATCTAACGTCGATAAAATCGGATCCAATTTTACCCAACCAAACGTTTTTCATTTTATTTAATTTATTATGAATGGCCGTACACGAAGCCCATATCATACCACTACTCGACGTATCGGAATTTGCGCTGATGGCGAATTGGTAACTATTGGTAGAATTGATTGTAAAATTGTGCTTGGTCGAGTTGGATGATAAATGCATCCAGTCGAGGAATCCGTTACATTGGTAAGGTCGATCTTTATTACTCTCGCACCAGAATGTCGTAAAATTGGAGATTTTACCTCGCACGTTTTCCGGACATTTCCAAGACAATTCGTAGATTCCGTCGCCATAGTCGATTTTCGTGAACACGATCGGTTCCGGTATGATTTCGGATTTTTTCGGCAGATAGACTGAGGTTGAGTATTTAGCCGAACCTTCGGCATTGATTGATCTAATTTGGAAACGATACGAGCTGAAATTCAAATTGGTGAATTTAGCGTATGATCTGGTGACCAAATCTGGTTTTATAGAGATTTCTTCGTTATCCTCGAAAACGCTAATATTGTAATAGAAATTATCTCCATTGTGCTCGACATCCGGTAAAGCTCTCCAATAAATCAGCACGTCTCGATACAGCGGAGTTTCGTGAATAATTTCAAAACTGCCTATGTCTGTTTTTGGAGAACTATACGGAGGGCAAGGAGCAGTCCGGACGATCAACGAAGCCGGCGGAGACCAGAATTCATCCGACGTAGCGACAGCCGATTTCGAATACACTCGAAATTCGTAAGCTGTATTTGGGTATTCCAATCCGGCAACATTTTTGCCGGCTCGTTCGCTTTTGAGGTCGGCGCTCTTATCAGGGAATATTTCTTGTTTCCAGGCTGAATAATTATACGTGTATTCGATTTTGTAAACTAGGCCTTTTTCTAGTATATGCAAATGACCTACAGCCCAATTGAGATAAATACTCGATATGGTTTTATTGATCATTTTCAAATCCTGAGGAGCGTTTGGTTTAATATGAGCGAAATGGTGAATTTTGAATGACTGAGTCGAGTTTCCAAAACGATTCTCACCGTTCACGGTGAAAGTTAGGAATTCCATTGTGTACCTGTACAATGGATCCGTATGCAAAGACCACATACATCTTGATTCTTTGATATCGTCGTCATTAGGGCACTGGTACGCCGATCCGCGGCCGCCTCTTTTGGGTATTTGATAATAAACGGTGTAGTTGGTCGGTACGCCGTTATTAGGCGCTATCCAGGTGACATTCATGTATTCCCAATTGTACGAAATACAGGTGAAATTCAGCACCTCTTTGGGTTTAGTTCCGACTATGATTTTATTCAAACATACCATCTCGTCTGGTATTTGGACCGATTTCGCATCAGCGTAGGTTTTGATGCTGTTGGCCATCAACGAATCGGTGCGTCGGTTACGTGAAAGTTTGCAGTAAAACATGGGATCGGGTGTACCCAGAATCGACGAAGGAATATTGTTGATTTTCAGTTTGGCCGTTGTCTCGTTTATCGTCGTTACAAAGCTTTGATCGATTTGATTAGAACCATTGTAGAATACAATGCTGCCCGATGTGAATTCACCCTTCGAGACGGTTTCGTCGTTTAACATACAGTATATTTCTAATGGTTTTCCTACCTCTAAAACGATATCGCCGCTGGGAACTGTCCATCCGGGTGTAGTGAGTCCCTTGGCGCATGATTTGGAGTCCGGTTTACCGTAGGTGGTTCCGATCAACAAACATAGCAGCAGAATACGAATTACGTGGGTTTTGATTGAACGTGGTAGCGACATTTGAACTCCATGTAGACGCCATGGGAAGTGGTGCTTCATTATGATAAACCGAATCTATGTTCTCCTGAAATCATTCACGGGTATTGATTAGTGTTTTGGTGTCATCAAAATGGGACCATGGCTCAAAAAATTAATTCGGAGGGTTTCTCCCTGCTTTTAGATATATTTTTGTTGGGTTTTCAGCTGGAGTGTTTGAAATATGAATTTTTCTGAGAGGTATGAGAAAAGAAATCTATCAGCGACATCTCTAACAAGTAGTGAAAGTAGTAAAGAAGTGATGAATTTAGTCAACATTTCAATAAAAATAATGAAAAAATTCAAGTCGTGAAAAATTTATTTCCCTGGTAGCTGAAATGATGGAAAAAATTATAAAATTTCAAGTTTCGAAGGGGGTTTTTCTCAAAAATTTTCATTCTCGCTTCGCTCAGCTCAGGTTCAATAACTTGATACGAATTACCTAATTATGTAATTCAGCTAAATGAATATAAAATTTTTCAAAACTGAAATATACAAAACCTCTCATCAATTTTCCATTTAGTTGGATAATCCGAAAAATCCCAGGGACTATTGTACAAAATATTAATTCGAAGCACGTGTTTTGTGTGTGTGTGATAGTGGAAGGGGTAGATAAAAATTGGCAATTTTCAGTCCAAAAAAAGTCCTAACTTTCATTCTCCATTCTTCCAAATGACAAAATTTACTCATTTCGTCATTTCATTTCTCAAAATTTTCATTATTTTGCTTTCTTTGAAATGGAAATTTTCCTTTCATTCGAAATGTTTGTGGAAAATTCAAGTTCTCGTGTTTTTTTACAGGGACTAGAGTCCAAAAATGATAAGAACTAAATTTGAGTCGTTTTTGCGAGCTGGAAAGGAAATTTCTGAGAAATCTGTAAGAAGTAGTGATTTTTGAGTAAAAAATCTGTTAGATATATGATCAGATAAATGGGAAATCACATTGATTTTGTCCAAAATTTCATATCGCTGTGTTAAAAAAATATGTAGATAATAAAATCTGGAAGCAATTGTGTAAAAATATTCTCCAAACTGGTAAAAATTACATTCTTTCGACGTAATTAAATTTGAAACATTGTTTTTGCAACCCTGAAAAATGACTTCTTGGCGATTATCTCCGTTCATGATGCCAGGTCATAGTTCATCGCCGAATTGAATGAACCACGTAATCGTAACGATTAATACTCGTGTTATCGAATATTAGACGATAAAAATTAATTAGGGGGAAAAAACAAATTGATTTAAACGTACCTTTAACGATTTATAAATACAGCGTGTAATTAAAAGTAATTCAATTTTTAGCAGAAAATCGTTAAAAAAACCGAACCATGTTTCAAAATCGAAACAGACTTTCATCAATTTCCATATACATAATGATGCCCGAATGGCAAAGATCTTACATGATTGTATCAATGTATTATAGAAAACTTCCAAAGAAAATGTTGAATATTCAAAGCGTGAAATTCTATGAAGTTAATTCTTCGATAAATTAACATAAAATTGCATACAAAATCAGTATGTAAATAAATACAACTTTTAACTTTTCTTCATCGATGAAATTTTATACCTAAGATTTAAAATTAGAAAATACTCACGTAGAGGTTTTATATACAGCATGTTCATTTTTTATACGAAAAATTTAAAAATACTCAAATTTTTAATACTCTGCAAGGTTCCAGCTTATCAAGTCATAGGTAACTCCAACTCGCAAATATTTACGTTTTTCTCAAAATCGACTAATCAACTAGTCAAGTTCGAAAACAAAACAAAACACCGATTTTTATGATTTTATGGTTGTATTGTGAAAAGAGAAGCGAGCGTGGGTGTCTAAGCTGCTCTTACCCGAGAGAACTCAGAGGGAGAAAATAGGCAGGGCCCAAAGATCGAAGGACAATTGCGTGGTATATATATATTGAACGAGGCACAGTGTGTAAAGTATAAGCAAGTCTTAACTGTAAGGCTGATTTTCACGGTACTGAAATCTCGGAAATGTTGGCTCGGTAGTCCACCGGCCGTCGATGGTGCTGCCATCTACGCCGCGACGGTGCTGCTCCGTGGGCGGGGCCTAGCAGAATCGGTAGCTAGCGCTAACCGGCGGAACCACAACCGACGCTGATGAACCGAAGCGACACCGCACTGGGTTCCCGGTTCATGCGAGACGCTCCGGGCGCAATCCGCTCTCCCTTCATTGCCCCCATGTAGAAGCGGAAGAGGCGGATTGGCTGATGACGCTGAAACATGACGAAGCGGGGTGAGCGGGGGTGCCCCGCAGACGTTACGACCGGAACGTGAGGGTTCCCGTTGGAACGGCTGTAGCGTCTTCTCCTTGCGCTTCACCGCCATGTTTTTTGTTCTTGAAATTTACGCTGTTGTTAATTGATTAAAATTAATCGTGTAATTGTTTTTCGTATTTGGTCTTCTTTTGTGCGGTGATTTCGTGGTGTTTATCGTATATAGTGACGTGTAATTGTCCATGTTAACGTAAATTTAAGCGTAAATTTGATCTGCGTCAGTTTCCGTTAGTGTTTACTTCGCG